>CM057816.1:36535552-36675552 GCA_030067965.1 Latrodectus elegans
TTGCAGAGATTTAAATTATACGTAAGCATGAAAAATTTTCAATGTAAAACCGAACCACATGCGCATATATTTGAAGGATTTAAAAAATGCATGTTATCCCTTTTTACACAGAAAAAAAAATATTCTTCTGTATTTCTGAAAGATTTGTCGAAAAACAACCAGATAATTCGAGATGAATTTGCAATAAAATATCTTCCCTGCAGATGTTTTGATTTAAAAATAAGTAATAAACAATTGAATGATGGGGGATCATCACTAAAATACGTCTTCATATTTCATCTACATGTGGTAAATTTTATTTAAACTTCATGCATTCTAACTTCTCTTGTAGGAAATTAGAATAAATTACGTTATATATATATATATATATTTATTGCATATATCAAATATTCTAAGGAACAAATTTAAATATTTATACATTTCTACTAAAATTTACATTTATTCGAATTCTAAACAAGAAATAATTCTTTCCATTTAATAACAAAATAAAACAGAAATCGTAAAACATGAATTTTTTGTGTTATTAATTCTGAGACAGAGGACATATTAGATGCAACGGCAAGCTAACAAAGTATTTTCCTAACCTAATTCTTAGCATAATGCAGCCACCGTCATATTATAAGTAATTTTTTTGGGAAATATTTAAATACTGTTTCAGTAAAATCAGTAATATATCTTTAAAGTTTTGCATATGTGTTTATTTCAAATATATTTATCTGGATATTTCTATTATTGTAAAAATAATCTTTTGGAACTGATATTTTATACAATACAAAATATAACCATTTTTCTACGAATTTAAGGAAAACCTGAATTAATATTTATGTGTGGAAATTTTTCATACAAAGAATTTACTTTAAAAAATATAACTTAAATTTAATCTGTTACAGTTTTCCTGTAAATAATACCCTAGAGAATACTTAAATACTAATTAATAGAAGAATTTAAATTAATTATTAAGATATATATATATATAATATATATATATATATATATATACTATATATATATATATATATATATATATATATATATATATATATATATATATATATATATATATATATATATATATATATATATATATATATATATATATATATATATATATATATATATATATATATATGTATATATATATATATTATATGTACATATGTATATATATTTAAAATTGTTAAAATTGGTATGATACAAATAGATGTTATTTAACATTTTTATGCTAAATTTAATTTTTTGAATAACAGTCATTCAGTTATAAAAATTTATCAATGAATTTATATAAGGTGAAAAGTACTTGTGTAACGTATTGATAAGTGTTTTTTGTAATCTTAAATTGCTTTGAACTACATAATTTTCAATTGGATTTTTGTTAATTCATAAGCAGTTCTGATATATTTCTCAGTTGAATCAGCAAAACAGTTTTTTTAATTCAACAGCATGTTTTCAAAAGTAATTTTCATATTAGTCATGAATGTATTTTAAATCTTTAGTTTTGAATGTTTTAAGTGTTTAAAACCTGATTATTTATATTAAAATTAGGCTTAGAAATTACTAAAAATTTCTAATATTCCTAAAAATAGATTAAATATAGATTTGAGTTTCATTAAAATATTTCAGAGATCCTTCACATGATTATTAAAAAGATAGACATTAAGAATAAAGTGAAGATTAATAAATAACATGACATTTGAGTGTCATTTTCCAAAATTAAAAATGGTGGAAAAATTTCATTGTAACCTAGATTCTGAATCATGCATAGTTAATACTTTAAATTAAATTATATGCCTGTTTGCTTTAGAGGTGAATTTATGACTAATTATCCTTATATTGTACAAAAGTAGCTTATGATATGAAGGAAACATTTTTAAATAATTTTAACACATAAAATGCAATATCTCGGATATAATTCACTGTTTTGTCTGCCATCACGTATAAAATTTAAAAACACCATTTACTATATTGATGATAAGCATTAAGTTTAATTGTATCTAATTTGAATAAATCTTTCAATAATAATAACTTAAAAATAACAAATAGTAATGCCCATATTTTGATGTTCTGTAATATTTTATCAATAAATATAAAAATAAACTATCTTATTTTTTAAACATCTTATAAAATATATTTAGTAGACCATATTTTCTTGTGATAAAATAATCAATATAGGGGCCTCTTTTATATTTCAAATACGTAAATTTCGCAAAACATATAAACCAAAATCATAGTTATTAAAATTATGAATACTTTAAATGCATATTCAGAATTTAATTAAAAGTACTTAGAATATAATATATTTTGCTTATGTCATTAGAAATGTGAATTATTTTAATTAAAATATTTCTTTACCATTAAACTTTCACTATACACCAGGTAATTATACAATAATATAATTAGTTTCGATCCATAACTTTTAACCAGATGATCTGCGTTTATATTATTTTATAATAAATTTCTAATATGTATTCATTTTAAATTTTATAATAAATTTCTAATACGTATTCATTTTAAATTTTATTCCATATGTTAATACTATTAACAAAATATCTATTGTAAAAATTCATGTTTATAAATATGTCTTAAAATTTTAATACCCAGTTTATCACCTGCAGTATGAAATGAATATTGTTTAATTATGTAGTTACTGCTGAATAAGAATATGGAATTGTAAACATAGCTTTTTTTAAATGTTTTACAGATTGAACAACTATGATATCAAGATATAACGAGAAAACTTTCCTCTTGAGCATCATGAACCATAAGCTATAAAAATTCTTTCATGTCATAAAATAAAAACATTCTTCTATATTTTAACAAAATATCTTGAAATATAAAGTAGGTTTTGAATTGAAAGTTTATGTTTTTATATATTTCGAAACATTTATAGCATTTTAGAAACATCTGATATAAGTTTCCAATATTAACTTATACAAACCTAAGAAAAAATTATAATGTGTCCGGAATAAAAAAACGGTATTACAAATTTCAATGAAAAAATATTATGCAGTTTTTACAGAGTATAACAATAGTATTTAAACTATTGTTAAATTAATAAAATTAAACACATAAGAAACACACAGAAGAAAATTAATAAAATTAAACACATCTCAATTCAAATCAAATGCATCATAATTAATGAAGGAGTGCTATTGTTCTGTAAAATTCAGAATTCATTAACATAGCACAATCTTATTTAATTTATTATCAAGCATTTACTTGAGTGTTTAAGATTAATTTTGAAGAAAAAATATTAAATTCTAATTTAGTAATCTTTTGATTAATAATAAAATATTTTAGTAACTAATGAACTAATTATAGAATTTAATTTATTAAAACAAGAATGATATTTATATTTTTTTTGTTTCATTGAATATGACTAACTAATGAGAAAAAAAATTCAAATTTTAGTGGAACAAAGCAACTAGAATAATTTTTGGTATTTTAAAATTTTTATTACTTATTCTGAAAAGAAAAATATAATTATTTACAAAATAAACAACAAAGTTATTAAACATTGTCACAAAAAAGCTTTTTTTGTTATACATGATTAATTAAGTCTATATTTTTGAAGACAAAATATGATTAACAAATGCGGCATAATAAATGAAAATTTAAAATTTGACGCTAAACTAAGTAAATAAGCCAAATAACGTTTAAAAAAATCAAATAAACTGCAAATTCAAATGAGAAATAAATTGATAAAAATAATTCATCAGATTTTTCTACGTTCAAAAGGAAACATTTGAAACCTAAGTCTTTTTTAATATTTTTGTTAAGAGTAAAATGATGTTATAAATTATTGGTAAACATTTTGGACTATAGAACCCAATAGTATCTACGAAAAACTAACTTTCTAATTTATTAAATGAAATAAATAGATTCCTTTTTGTATCCAAGAGTTATAAAAAACTTTTTCTGTAAAATGTTTTACTGAATTGCTAGAAAAATAAAGATTTATTCTTTTACATTCCTAAGAACATGCTTCCATATGTTTATTAATATTTTAACCACTAGTGCATTTATTATTTTTAAGAGAACATTATATTTAATATTATATCCATTTTGTATGCTGTATTCTATTTATGCATAAAATGACCTTAATTGGATGTCTTTAAATTAAGTAAGAATTGCCATAATAATTCCTAAAAGGTTCATGCAATATATATATAGATATCATTTATTTGAAACTGTTATTTTAAACAAGGATAAAAATGTTAAATATATAACCAAACCTTATAAATATTTATGACTTATTTGAACAGAATTTAATTTTTAAGTTTCCTTATTTTAACAAGATTAATTTATTCAAAAATCATGTGCCATTAGTTAATTTCATTTTGTTTTGTGCAATTAAATTTTATTTAATATTTTAAAATATTTAATATTTCAAACATTGCTTAAATTAAAAAAATACAATACTCTCAGTGTCAATTTATATTAAATTTTTAAATTAAAAATAATTATATATCAGCATATGTTGAAAATGAAAGTTAACAAAATTAGACTATATATTAGAATTGTGCATATTTTAATGCAATTATTTTCATATCTGAGTATTGCTTAAGAAAAATATATTTTTAAATAATTTTACCTTTCTATGATGATGTATAAGGCTATATAACTAGATAAATATTTATACATAATATAAGCTATTACTGTATTAATGTATAATACAAAAGTTATTTTGGACAATTGTAAGAAAAGATAATTAAAAGTCTTAATATGTATAATATATTTGTATTAATTTCTCTCTCTCTCCAAATAACTTTCTTTAGTATATTCTGAAGATTGAAGTTGCTAGAAAAATAACTTTATAATGGATCAGCTATGAAAGAGGAGAACTTTTATATTCCTACATAATAATTGATAAGAAATTAGTCATTAAAAGATTAATTATTAATCTTGATTTTGATTATCCATAAAATGACCAATTAAAACAACTGGTAAGTACTATATATAGCTTACAACATTAACTTTTAAGCTATATATAACAACTATTTTTAATTGGTATATCACAAACTTTTATGGGGATTTTCAGTGAAGTTTAATACACATGTATAATGACATTATTTACTATGAAAATATGCTGTTGTTCTCATGTGCCAACTAGGCTGTCAAATTGGGGTGCGCTGCTCCACTTTTCTAAATGTACCTTATTTATTTTGGGGTCCGACTTCTTCAGTACACACACATGCCATGGGCACCCGTTCATAGGGTAGGCAACCATTTACACACAAGGAAAGGGCAAAGACAGGATAGAGAGAGAGAAAGTACATCCATGCCTGATCCGGGATTTGAACCCAGGACTCCCTACCCGTAGTCAGGCACGCTGACCACTAGACGAGTTGGCCGGCACTATGAAAATATAAAATTGCTTAATATAAAATGTACTACTCGTGAGTAATATATTTAATAATTATAAGATCAAAGGTATTTTCTGAGCCTGATTTTATTCCTGATTCTATGCAAATAAATTTAATTTTAGTCATTATATATTTCAAGATGTAACTTTTAATAAATGGTGGTAGAATTGAATAGCAGTAATTATTTTATTAATTTTGCTGTAATTATTTTTATTCTTTATATTATCATTTGCATTGAGTTTTCATATTATTAGGAGGATATATATATATATATATATATATATATATATATATATATATATATATATATATATATATATATATATATATATATATATATATATATATATATATATATATATATATATTATATATATATATAAACACAAAAGTTTAGTATTTTCATAAAATAGAGCTGATTTTTTTAAAAAATTACAATTTAATTTGGTTGGAAAGCTATTTTTATTTTTTCTAGAAAATATTTTTTAAATATTTCAATTGTTTTAGCTGTATTTGAAATATGATATAAAATTTAAGAAAGAATTTTAGAAGAGAAAATTGCAAAATAATTTTGACAAGTTTCGATTAATTTTGGATTGATGTCTGGTAAATTTTTATTAAAAAGTTAAATTTTCCTTTCAATCAACTCAGCAAAATTGTTTCTTAATTTTCTAAAATACTTCAACTATTCAACTTAATAACCTTGTAATGAATATTTGTTTTCATTTCATATAATGAATAAAACTTTTGAGAGTTATACCAAAATATGAGTTAAAATTCTTATTCTTCATTGACATTTTCATCTCTAGACATTTTTATTCTTATTAATTCCTTGAATTAATTTTTTCATAACAACTTCTATTTTTCAGTAAAAATAATGCATCTCGAATAATGTTCAATCTAAAAGGTGTGGGAAATTTATATTTTTCAAAAATGAATCTATATATAAATACTTAACTTTGATATTCAAGTACAGAAGTTTTTAGTAATATTACTAGCACTTTTAGCACTGATAAGTGTATTGTATATGTAACTATTTGATTCTATATCAATAAAATATTATGAGTTTTAATAAGTTTTGTTAAGATTATTCTTGGGTACCAAGCAGCACTGAAAATTATCCAAATATTCTAATCAATTAACAAACAAAAATCTTTTAGTTAATTAACTTTTTGTGATATCTAAACATTTAGTGTATTTTGTGTAATTTAACTAAACCTACTTATTCCTAGTCTAAATTGTCTTAATGAAACAAGAGCAAGAAGAATTTGTGATAAACTTTTGAACCAATATATACAAAAGTCTCTAAAAATAAAAAAGTTTATTTTTTATTTATTTTTTTATAATTAGGTGCGAAAGAAAATCTTAATTATAAGCATTTTAAATATCACTGAGAGAGAATTATATTATCAGTTTATTGAATTGAAAAATCTATTTATGTTTCTTAACAAATAGATAAATTATAAGAAAAAAAATAAGAAAATGAAATGTTCAAATTTACATTATATACAGGTATTTTTTTATTCATGTTCAATATGTTTTAATTGAATTGTTATACAATAAAGCATTGTTCTTCAACATTATTAATTACACATTCTTCATATTAAAATAGCTTCAAAGTTAAATTCTGCTTTCAAAGTAAAGTTTCTGTACCACGAAGTCAAAAAGAAATATAATAGAGTTTCCAAAAGTATTGTAAAGACACTAAATGTGTGTTCCTAATAACGATATTTTAAAAAATGGATGACATTAAAAAGACAAAAATATAGTAATTGAATATTTAAATGTAAGAGTATTTAAATCAGTTTACTATTCTAAAGCAATGGAATGCACAAATTTCATTCTTTCGAAAACTTCGTGGTAACTTATAACTTTTATAATTGGTAATTTAATTGGTGGTAATTTAATATTATATAATCGCATAATATAAATTTAATATTATATTATGCGATTTTTGTCTATAAGCGATACATCACCAATGTACATAATAATGTACAAATGACGTATATTCATTCGAGCTATTTGATTGTGGAAATAATAAAATTTGTAGGAATTAAGTGAAATTATTCAAAATTAAAATTACAAATACATTCTTGCACAAGTGGTTTTAAATATTTGGTGCTTTATTAAAAATTCCTTTTATTGTTGATTTTATTCTGATGAGGGAAATAATTTAGATTTCTTTCGCAGTTAGAAATCTCATAGATAAATAATGAATCTTAAAGTTGTTACATTTAATTAAACTGCAGATATACCCTATATTAATTTGGAAAAATTATGGTGAATTCTTTATGTCATAGATTCATAAAATTCCTTTATATTTTTTTAATATATTGAAATTTAATATTATTTCTATACATTAATTATTCTCAAAACAACTTATATTTTATATAAATATTTTAATAGAAATTTATTGTTTTGCATTTCCAACGTAACAAAAGTTTATAAAATAACAAATGTCAATATTTTATTAATTAATATTTTTCACTTAGCAATCAAACATTTTTATAAAAGACTATAACTGACATAATCAAAAAAAAAAAAAACGATGCAGTACTTTGTTTGGTATAACAGTTTTGATAACTAAAATAAAATATGTTCTCATTTAAGAAAATTTATTTATGTACCTTTTTCACGCATTTTAATATAAATTCGAATGTATTCCAAATAAAACACGCATGATGCGAATGTATAAGTACATTCCATGCGAATACAAATATTATTTTACTTGTTGGCCTCCTATAGATCCAGAAAGTTTCCTACTTATGTATATATGTTGAAATTTAATTATATAATTCAGTATCAATAACTTTAACATGCTGTTCAGTTGCATAATACATACTCTCTTGACATTACAACAAGTTAATATCCAAAGGTTATATTTCAATTGATCTCAATGGAATGCTCTCATGTGAATTGTAACTATGACACTTATAGTTAAACAGTTTATACACACGTTTTGAATCAGAATAAATATTTTCAGATGAATGGTTTTCATTTTTTTTATATTCTATCTATTAATGTTATTTTATAGTTCACTAACAGTGAGTATTAAAATATTAAAAGACTTCCGCTAATATTTTTAATTGAAGAATATATTTCTATTAATGGCAGTTACAAAAGTGAGAAAGTGAAGATGATCTTCAAAGTATATTACTCCTTTTAAAATATTCCAAAATAATTTTGCCTACCATTTATCCTATTTTATCTTATAATTAATATACTTATAATTAGAAGTAGATATTTAAGAATGCAATTATATCCTGAAATTAAATATAATTCAATGTGAAAAAAATGTTTCGCAAATTTATTAAATCATATCTGATTCAATTTACTTTCTATAGTTGTATTTATTTGAATACATTTTCCAAAGTAGTAGGACACTAGTTTAAAAAAATAACGAGTTTGTTTCATATTTCACAGAAGTTTTCAATAAAGTTTCAGTGTGATCCTAAGTTAATGAATATAAATGTAATATGTGAGTTCTTAGTACTCATCATAGCATACAAAGATCACGAATACATTGACTTATCTTGATGCCGTCTAGTAATGAGATGAGGAAATTTTAAGGAAAAGGCCAGCTCAGACAGTTAGAGTACAGAATTCATGTATTGTAGTTCAGTTAAATTGTATGATTCTTAGTTTCTTTCAAGATTTTAATCTTAGTAGGAAAAACTTAAACATAATTGCAATACGTTATATAATGTTCTTTTATATTTACAGAAAATTGTTAATGCAATTAAACTTGACCGGATATGAACTATAACATTAAAATAAAATTTATGTTAATTTTAAAAAGTGAAATATACAGTTTTTAATATTGAAACTAATAATTAAATTTTTCTCATCGTTTTACCTTTTACTAAGAATATAATTTAAGAATGTGCAATTACTGAAAGTTATCATCAACCATAAAATTAGTTTTTATAATTCAAAAATATAATTCTATTAAATGATTAAAATGTCACGTGTGTTGTAAAAAAGAATCCAATATTTAAAATATATATTTTGATCAACATTTTTGAAAAAACATTTGTTTTTTAAGAAAGAAAATTGGAAATAAAAAGCTAAATATACTATAAAAAAATACTAAAATAAAAGAAAGTGTCTCATATTGTCAGTATATTAATATATTTTAAAAACAAAATGTGATTTTTAACATTCGGAAACAGTTGCAAAATATATTTTATAGTTTAAATGAAAACCTATAAATTTATTATTTTATTATACAATTAATGCTATAATATTTAACTAAAAGATGTTTCTGTAATATTTTATATTGATATTTTTCATTCTTCTGTTTGTTATTAAGAAAATAATGTAGTCAATGGTGATCAGCATAAAGTCCAATGCATGGAATATTTGTTTTTTCAGTTATACTAGCTAATATGCATAATATAATTAAATGAACTCAAAAAAACCTAAATTATAAAAGACAATATATTTGCTTAAAAAATATTTCATTGTAAAACATACAATTTACAATTGTATTTCATTGTAAATCATGCAAAAATCGCCTTTAACTAACTCATTAAACACTAACTTATTTTATTCCTAACTAACTCATTAAAAAAAGTGACATTTTTTGCTGCCAAAAAAGCTATATTTATCAAAAAATAAATAAATAAAAAACAAAATTTCACTCACAGAGGAAATAATTCCCTATATTAAGTTGCAAATAAATTTAATAATATTTACCTGATTCATTAAATACTCAATTAAGAAAATCCCATTAACTGATGCATTATTTAATCTTCTAAAAATAAGATTACCTAAACTAAAAAATTTTAATTGAAAAATAAATGAAATGTCAAATATATTCAAATCCAAGAAGTTTTAAAAATAGAGTAATTAAAATTCTAGTAGGTGATAGTAAATGTTTAGATTATCAATCTTAATGTTATAACAAATGTCTTAATTTGAAAATAAATATTTAGAATACAACTTTAGAACATTAATTCAATTATTTATATCTGAATGTAAACATTAATTTTTAAAGTACTGTAGAATGAATTATATGTTTTCATGCACTTAAATTACGTAAATTTTCGAAAATATTTAGTACTGTATCAATTAAATTTAATATGCTGCAATCAGAAATTTTGAGGATTCTGACCATAATATTCTTCTGAACAAACCGGCGTCTACTTTATTTTTCATTTACGTAACCATGGCACATAGTTTTCTTTTAGCATGGTAGGAGGGGGTACAGATATGTTTCAAAGATCTATAAATACGTTCTTGAAGTGATGGAACATCAAAAAATAATATTTTTAATTTCATCATCGTCAAAAGTCAGATTTAAAATATTAAATAATATAAAGACATATTTAACACTTTTTAATATTAGGCTTATATTTTATGCTCTCAGTAGTTATGAGGAGCTTAGTGATAATACGCTTTTTTGAATTCGGTTTGTTATTCATGATTCAATATATGCTTTGGAATCAATGTTAAATACGTATTGTTATCTTTTCGTTGTAGCTTAAATGGATTATCATTCACCATACAATTATCTTATTTTATGGACTTATAGATGCCTATAATTTTCTAGTGTATTTTAACATCTAAAAGGGAAAGTTGTTCATCGAAAACACTATGAACCATTGCAATCTTCAACATGAGAATATTCTTCATGTAAATTGTGTAATAACTGAGGACACTGAGATTATTCACTTTGATATAAGTTCACAGATTAATATAATTTGGAAAATATTGAATGACATATCATGATGAATTTCATATTTTATAATTTTCATTCGATTAATTATTTTCATTTTTTTAAAACTTAAATAGTGATATAAATAATTTATGTTTTAATAAAACAATGGAAATCTTCCCTGAATGCAGCATTTTCTGATGTGAAAATATATGATAATTTGAAAAATTATATGCATTTCTTAATTTTTTAATTATAATAACTTTTGAAAGCTAAACGAATGAATTCAGTGATAACTGCTCCCAAATTTCATTCAAGTACAAATTATCTAATTCTTAAACTTCGGTATATTAACTTAAATCATAATCTACAATAAATTTAGTATAAGTTTAAGCAGATTTGTTGATGAGCACAATGCTCTAGATATCCCAAGTATTCAATTGTTGCGGTTATGTTGTCACATGCAAACTCTTCATACTAAATATATCAGAAAACTTGCAAATATATATATATATATATATATATATATATATATATATATATATATATATATATATATATATATATATATATATATATATATATATATATATATATATATATATATATATATATATATATATATATATATATATATATATATATATATATATATATATATATATATATATATATATGTGTGTGTGATTTGATTTGATTTAAGATAGGGTGGTTCTAAAAGAACCTAGCACCACGACCATAGGTCTATTGTACTATACCCCTTAGAAAGCCCTATTTGAAGCGACCAGTCGCTGAAGCAAAATACAGGAATTTCCTGCAACATCCAAGGTTCAATCAAGTGCTAACCCAGGTGTTCATATCTATGTGCTGCAAAGGTTTCACATTCACATAAGATGTGTATTGAAGTTTCTTCCATATAATGATAACCTCTATAAGTGAGATCATCTGAAACTCCCATTATGGTGAGATGTCTTTTAAGGTGGCAGTGTCCTGTAAGTAGTCCCACTGCTTTCCTTAGATTGCTTCTATTGAACTTTAATAATTCTTTTTGTCTTTTACTAGGGTACGTGCTATTTAATAGCCTTGCTTGTCTTTGATTATTGACATTGTACGAATTCATAAACTGTTATTTTCTGAAGAGATCCAAGACATTCTTTCTAATCAATTCTTTAGAAATACCTAGCACTGATTGAGGAACAAAAAAGTCGGTTGTTGATCCAGTCCTTGCCAGCTCGTCAGCTAATTCATTGCCAGGAACACCAGAGTGCACAGGCACCCACATTTAAGTGACGTGGTTATTATTAGCTAATTTACACAAAGTGAGATAACATTCCCAGACAAGAACAGAAGTTACAGTAGACTTCTGTAGAGCTAGTAATGCAGCTTGACTGTCAGAATAGATAATTATTCTTTTACAGTATTATTCTTTAATAGTTTCTGTCCAAGCATATTATACTGCACATGAGAATGGTAAAGAATTCTGCTTGGAATACAGTTGTATGTTTACCCAAGATGAATGATAGCTTTGTGCCATCAGCAGGACAACAAATACCAGCCCCAGTATTGGAATTCATTTTCGAGCCATTAGTATACCATTATATGCAGCTTTCACTAATGCAACATTATTCCAGTCTTCTCTCAAGGGAAATTTGCTAGTATAAGGCTTATCAAAAGCAGACTTAACAATCGTGTAATCAGTAGGCATACTTATAAAAGGATGACTAGTTACGTCAGCATTGAGGTTTCCCCAGGATAAAAACCTAGAGAGTCCTTCCACTGACCTGTATTTTTAAGCCTCTTCATGCTAAGTATTGCTTCTGCTTCAATACGCATATAAAGGGGATTCATGACAAGCAAAAGCTCCAGTGTAGATGTGGGAGTTGTTCGAATACACCCAGAGATAACTACACAAAGCATCTTTTGTAATTTTGTCAATTTTGCTTTAGCAGTTTCATTTTTTATTCTAGTCCACCAGACCCCTGAGCTATAAGTAATAACTGGACAAATAATCATAGTGTAAATCCAATGAATAATTTTGGGTTATAAGCCCCAAGTTCTTCCAAATGCATTTCTACATGACCAGAAAGCTTTTTTGCTCTTTCAATACAAAAGTTGAAGTGCTTGTTCCAACTTAAGTTCATGTCAAAAATACTCCTAAGGATTTAACCTTTATGGAGCAAGTTAA
This sequence comes from Latrodectus elegans, assembly GCA_030067965.1. Classification (NCBI taxonomy): domain Eukaryota; kingdom Metazoa; phylum Arthropoda; class Arachnida; order Araneae; family Theridiidae; genus Latrodectus; species Latrodectus elegans. The sequence continues at coordinate 36,548,760 of CM057816.1, forward strand.
CTCTTGACCAAAAAAGTTATCTCTCTCAGATTAAGATTCTTTTTCTTTGCGAAGGCTACCATAATGGTTTTTTGAGGGTTTACAGAAATGTCTTCTTTTTTACACCAAGTCTCAACTTGTTTGAGGGTGTTGGACATGATGCTAGAGATTGTTTCACCAAACTTACCTCTGACGATTATAACTAAATCATCTGTATATCCAATGGTGGTTATGCCTGTTTTTTTAACATTTCTAAAAGGGAATCTACAACACAGTACCATAAGATGGGTGAAAGAACCCCTCCCTGTGGACAACCAGCTTTGGTTTGGATCATCATGTTTTTACCTAAAAATGAGGCACTGACAAATCTGTAATTGAGCAGATTTTCTATCCAAGAACAGATTGTGTCATTAACTCCCTTTCTAACAAGAGATTGTAAAATAGATTAAATGGGTACGTTATCAAAGGCACCTTCGATATCTAAGAAAACAGCCAAAGCAAGTTCCTTAGCCTTCAAGTTTTTCTCCAAAATGTAGGATAGGCTGTAGATGACATTGTCAGTTTATCTACCAGGTTGATAGGCATATTGAGAGTCAGAAATTGGTTTTTCCACTAAATGGACTTCTCTAATATATATGTCTATCAGATTTTCAATTGCCTTTAAAAGAAAAGATGTTAAGCTGATAGGTCTAAAAGATTTAGCTTCATAGTAATTATCTTTCCCTATTTTAGGAATAAAAATTATTTTTGTATGCCTCCAAGCAATAGGTATATGCCCAAAGGCTTTACTTGCCCTTAAAATTCGACAGAGAATTGGAGAAATGCACTGGACTCCCTCAATAAGCAGAATCGGTACAATTCTATCAATTCCTGGTGATTTAAAAGGTTTAAAGGACATTATTGCCCATTTTGTTATGATGATTATGATCATAAGTTATGATTTTTTTGGCAACATCCCATTTACTTCTACCACAATTTGATGTAGAGAGAGTAAAATTAGGAGTTTCATTTATTTCGTTGGAACCTGGAAAGTGAACTCTAAACAGCTCAGCCAGTGTCTCTCTCCCAGATTCTGAAAACTTACCATTTGGCAATTTAAAAGTGTTTAGACAGAAGTTCCTGTCTTTATACATTATTTTAACGTGTCTTGCAGTAGCAGGCATAATTTTAATGTCAGTAAAGTAATTTTGCCAAGAATTCATTTTAGAATTCCTGATAGCTTTATTATAAGTGGTAAGTGCCAGATATATATATATATAATATATATATATATATATATATATATATATATATATATATATATATATATAGATAGATAGATAGATAGATAGATAGATAGATAGATAGATATAGATAGATAGATATAGATATAGATAGATGGGATAGATGAATAGATATAGACACACATATATACATATATATATACAAAATTTGAAAGTTTTGTAGAATGAATATTAACATATTAATTTATAAATACATTTCAAACTTTGTGTTTTCGTTATTTATATTAATAATACAAAATGTAATTTTGTGCCATTTTGTCATTATTGTTAAAATTGTTTAACCTACACTTCCATTTTTTCAAAACATTATGATATTTCCTTCTAAGTTTTTGGGCACCTATGGGAAATAAGATGGCACATACAGTATCACTATGTGTCATTGCTTGCTTCATATTTATAAAATATTTTTTTAAAAATTAATTTTAAAATTTTAAGTGTATTATTTAAACGTTGTTTAAATTATTTATTTTATATTAGTATTTTATTCCTACATGAATTATTTAAATTTCATGTTTTTTTTGACATTTTTTTATTTTTCTGTTCTATTTGTCCTATAAAAACTTTTCCAAATGAAGGTTTTACATATGTTTGGTGTTCTTTTATTTTGTTTTTAATAAATTTCAACACTATATCCTTTTTTTATTAACATTTAGAAGACTCTACCCTAATTACAATACACATTTCTGTATTGGATTCATTTTTTAATAATTTTAGTAAAATAAAGAATTTTTATACAGTTTATGGTTTTTTTATTTTCTAAAATTGTTATAAAAATAAGAAATATCTTTTTTTTTATCTTTAGAGACAAGATTTCACTTTCTTTCATGTGTTTTTAGCTGATATCTCGATAACATTATTGAGTTTTATTAACATCCTACACATCATTATATGAAACATTATCTTTATAGACTTTTCTCATGTTTACTGTGTAACATCACTTATTATAGCTTTGTAATACATTGTAGTATATACAATTTTTTTGAAGAGAATAATTCCGAAAATTATTGTGTGTGTTCTGTATTGGAATCATGTGCTTAAGTGTACTATGTTTAATGACTGCATTTTTAAAAGACAGTGTAATTGAAATGAACGATGTATTTTCAACATTACTCAAAGCTAATATTTTACGTAGATGTGTAATCATACAGAAAATATGGAAACTGTACTAAATGTTGCATTGTTTTACTACACATTTGTAAAAAAGTCATAGTAATCACTGTGTTTTACAATTCTTGTCGGCAGATATAAAGAGCTAAAAACACATATCAATTCTTAATATTTTTAAATGGAACTAAGTTTTTCATAAAGTTAGATATCTTTTAAAAATCTTATTTTATATTTGTTTTTGAACCGTTTCTAAGTTATAAAACAAGTGCATTTGCGCCTTTTTTTTCCAATATCCCACACATTCGTACACATTTAATTTTATGTGGTGCTGAAATGGACAAATAAACTGATGCAAATGCAACCTTTTTATTTTCTACAATACTTTTTCATTAATTTTGGACATGTAAATAAAATATGTATTCAAAAAGATACCTATTTTATGCAAATGGGAAAATAAATTTAGTATTTCTAACGCTGAAAAAATTCAATGTCTTGAAACTTTGAAATATTTTTCACTGTAATATCAAAACATTAATTTAGTAAATCTATTTATTTTGTTCGAAACATTTGTATTTAAGATAGAAATTGGCTAACAACGTAAGATTTGCTCAAGATGAAAAATAGTGTTCGTATTTACGTTATCGCTTAAGTGTTACGCAATATTTCCTATTTTATCCATGCAGTAAGAATTGATTTAATTTTACCACCGCAATATTTGCCGAATGCATAAGCAATGTATCGCAATTTCTTATTTTATTTATATTCCTTATGTTTATAATTTTTTTCTTTCCACTGATTTTTTCTTGAAATACAGGCATAAAATCTTTTACTATCATATGATCCTACTTTTAATTTAATTTATGAAATTGAAGCTCTTACCTATATTTACAAGTTATATTAAGGAATGTTATTCGAGTAAACTTCAAAAATCCCAGACATTTTTCTATTTCATTATATTATTGTAAAACGGTAAAAAAAAACATTTCTTTATTAAAAAGCGTACAGCGTTAATTTACAATGTAAAATTAACCTTAGTTGAATAAACTGAAAAATAAATTTTTATAGTTCAGAAAATCATTACAAAAATTTATGTAAAAAAACAAATCTGGATTGAAATTATAAGTAATTATTAATTTATCTTAAAATATTGCGAAGGTATTTTCATGTTATAAATCAATCTAAATTGAGCTTTGACGTCTTTGCATACTTGTAGCTTTCAGCACAATTTAATGCTTCAGCTCTTTATATTATCATCACACACATATATATATATATAAATATATATATATATATATATATATATATATATATATATATATATATATATATATATATATATATATATATATATATATATATATATATATATATATATATATATATGTATATATATATATATATATATATATATATATATATATATATATATATATATATATATATATATATATATATATATATATATATATATATATATATATATATATATATATATATATATATATATATATATATATATATATATATATATATATACACACATATATATATACAGGATGTTCATAAATTATTGACGGGGTTTGCGTAACCCAAAACTTACAAATAAAACATATTACGCAAAAACCAATTACGTATTCATAAATTATAACTCAAAGAATTTTATGTGGCAACAATGCGATCCTATCACATTTGCAGTTTGGGTAATTATGACGTCAGAAATAGAAATGGCAACCATACAAGAAAAATCAGTGTGTGTATTGTGGTTTTTCGAAACTAAATCAGTCCTAATTATTCAACGTCGCTTCAGAACCACGTACCAGAAAGAGCCTCCTTCGGATAATTTTATCAGACGCTAGTTAAAACAATTTAAATAAACTGATAGCGATCTACACCGAAAGGGAGTGGGATGACCGAGCACTGTGCAGGAAAATGTTGATGGCATTCAAGAAATGATTACTCTCGTACACGAAAATCAACGAGACAAGCAGCTGTGCAGTTATATCATGTGGAAGAGCCGACAGATGGTGTGGAAGAGGTGGACCAATTCCAAGGTCAACGGTTTTAAGACTGCTGGACTTCTTCCTATGGGAGTTTGTCAAGAACATTGTGTACTAAACACCTGTGCCCTCAATCGATGAACTTAAGAGCAGAATTGTTACTGCGATTTAAAATGTCACCCCATAAATACTGGAGAACATTTGGAGGGAAATTGAATTTTGTCTCGATGTGTTACGATGGGCAGCCGTGTACAAATTCATTAATGTTTTTGAAATAATTAATAAAATTATTTTAATTGTATTTTTTGAAAACGTTATTGGTTTTTGTGTAATATCTTTTATTCGAAAGTTATGAGGTACTGAAACCCCCAAACCCCTCGCCAATAATAAATGAATACCATATATATATATATATATATATATATAATTTTGAAATGCATTATAAATTATCTTTAATAATTACTGTATTTATACAAAAAGTATAAAGGAAATAATTTTAGTAAATAGTCTGTCTTTTTATCTTCTTATAAAATCCTAATGAACTAGTTAATTAGATCCAAGCAAATATTGTGAAGAAAGGTCACGAAAAACGTTAAAAATGCACTAATATGTTCTTTACATATTTATAATGTTGTGTTTTTTACATATTTTTGACACTAATATACTTTTTACATATTTATTATGCACGCATAGAAAATATTTTGAAGTAAATACAATTAACCAATACTTTCAATCACTGGTAAATATTATCTCAAATAGTGTTTCATTATTAACTTCTTTATTTTTTTCTGCATATTGAGTGAGAATATCCAATTCAGTTTACCAAACACAAATTCAAAGCAAGAAAATTTGTTCTACAGAGAATAGAGAGTTCAGTTAAAAATGATAATAGGAAGTTCATTAGTGAAGGCTATTTTCTTTTTCACTTAATACCGGATTGAAAATTCAGAATTCCTTGTGCATGATATTTTACAGAAAGAGGCACATTGAAAAAACAGATGCATATAATAAAGTAATATCAAACTGTTATAAAATAGATTCATATGTAATTAAGTATATGAAAATTTGATGATTTTTTAACACATAAAGCAATATTACGTAGTCTAAAATATTCTACAGACTAGAATTTTCGGGCCAAGTTATAGTATATATAGGAAGGCATGCCGAATGTGCATCTTCTTTACAACAAATTTAATTGTATGCTTTCAAGCAGCAATTAAATATTATGAAGCATTATTATTTTATTTAAAATGCAGTTTAGATGGGTCAGGCAATGCTCTATAGTGATGCATCACTAACTTACAATCTTTGTACTTCTCACAATAGATTTTATAATTAAGTACAACCAAATTATGTTATTTGTTAAATATATATTTGAAGTCTTAGATCGCTCCCATTTTTTATTTAATTTTTAAATACCAGTAAAATGTATTCTATTTTTATTTTATAATCAAAACATTATATTTCCCTTCTATTTTTAAAAGATTCTTCTTAAAATATAAATTTTTGATTAAGTTTATTTTTTTCTATATATTTATTCTAAAAGAACGAATTGTTTCAGAATTGGTCTAATCTTCATTTGTAAAGTTTTAAAATTTAAAATATTTCATTCTGACAGAAAATTTCAAATTAATGAGAGCAATTATAATACGTACGAAATAATAGAATACGATTTTTTGTTAAAAACAAATAATCCATTCAAGTTTATATTATGAAATATCACGAACATTTTTAATTATTTATTTTTAATAACATATTACTAAATATTGTGTGTGCTGCGTATGTGAGAGAGAATAATATTTAATACTTTTAAAATTTAAAAAGTAGAAAGACACTAAGTAGAAAACTAAGTGAATCGTAATTAAGCACCCAAGTGAATAGATTTATCACAAGCAAAGAAAAGTCAAAGAAAGTCAAAATTTAAGAACATTTAGCACGTGTAACTTATTTAAACAACAATAATGATAATAATTTGTGATTTTGATTGCAGCAAAATTACTGTTACAAAAAATTAAATTTTTTGCAGCATTTATTATCAATCACAATCAATCATCCTAAAGACAAATGGAAATCTACATATTGTTTCTTATTCAATAAAATCTATGTTTTCAATGACATGAATTAAAAAAATATGAATGTAATATTATTTATCATCATTTTATTCTATGCGCATTTGTATAAAAGAATAGATGAATAAATTCCTTAAGGGAGATTTAGTTCCAGAAGATGTATATGTTATTTATAATTTGAAGAGTACTGGATGCTTATCATCTTCTTTTATTTAGCAATATTAAATATGGTAATGTCTATGCAAAGTAAGTTAATAAGAGAAAAATTCGCAATCTTGAAACGTAAGTTTTAAAGAATATCAAATGAAATGCTGGGATTGCTTGAACGCATAAAGTGTCTTCTCGAGGGAAATACACTTAATGGTTCATTCTTCAGGAGATAACTTTGTTTGGTAAGAGATTATAACCGTAAAATGTGAATCTTCTAACTTCTCAAATGTTTTTATGAGCTTTAATAACAACTGTATGATATATTAGCGTAATTTTAAATAAAACTCCAATTTCGTTATAAATATCATTGGAATTTGTTAAATTATATCTAAGGTGACTAAGATTAATTTATTCTCGAAATTGCTTTCTTTTAAATGATCTTAAAATAAAACCTTGAATAAAAAGAAATGCTAAATAAATGTGTGCCTTCTTTTCATTTAACAATTGCATAGGACAAGTGTCTAAATCATTATCCCCAAATAATTGCATTCTATTTTATTTTTACGAAATCTGTTTTAAGAGAGACATTATTGTTTTCAAAACTTATTAGTTAAGGATATGAAAATATATCTTCTGATAAACATGGTAACTTTTAAGTGGTAAAAGCAAATGTAAACATTCCGATTTTTAAAATGATGTCTTGCAGCAATTTTACGTGTATTTATAACTTCAGAAAAGCAATATTTAAAAGTCCATCCAAACTCTGAGAAAATTTTTCCCATTAGAATAATCGATATTAGTTATTCAATTTTGAATTTTGTTCAATGATTTGAAAGATTATTATTTTAAAATATTGATATATTATATAGCAGATATTTTTTTTCCAAATATCATTTTATTTGTGCATTTAGAATTCTATATTCAATGTAATTGTGAAAATGTTATATGATTTCCATCTTGTTTTATATTCTACTTAAAATATTGTCTGTCTGCTCATCTTTAGACTGTCAATGGCGAAAAAATCATATTGATGAATGAAATGTTGTAATTCTATTTTTTATTCTTAAATTATGAATAGAAAGATCAAGGATTTTCTTTACTATTTAAAATCAAGCAAGATATTTTTGTAACCAAATGTCTGTAATTTGTATGAATAACGGAAAATTTGATTTTGAAGTTTGTTTATCGATTAAAAGAACTTTCTTTTTTGTGTATAATTATTGCTTCACTGCATTAACTGCAATATTTCTTTTACTAAATTACATGTATGTTAAAGATTAATCACTGAAAATTTAGCTGAAAGTCTTCCATAATAGAACATCTTTTTTTAAATTGAATTTTAATGACATCTTCTTATTTACTTACACATCTTCTTACTGAAATTATTGTTGGAAAAATGTTTTAGATTATATACATCTAGTTTTATTGGTAAAATCTGAAATGTTTAGTTGTATTATTCACAGAAATAGTGAAATGCACAAATAATATAAGAAATTAGAAATGATATATTATATATATTTTTTCAACTCCAACCGTTTCTTTTAATGTTTGCATGCAAATGAATATGTTTATAAGTCTACACACACATTGTTATTATCCTTAAAAATTGATTTATGTAATAGTTATCATTATAGACACGCAAATAAATAGTACATCTTTGTTTCCATGGTTGCAAATTTCCTATTTTCTTGTTGATTTACAGATAAATAATAATTTAATGATACCATAAGCCTTTAGCAACCATAAAAATATACGATACTCATGAAACCTTATCTTTATCTACGAATATATTATTTAAATTAAAACTTTTATGTTTTCTATGTAAATAAATGCTTTTTCTAACATTCATTATTTACATAATTATAGTTTCTCACTATCTCCCTCCACATTAGAATCAAATCTATCACAGTACGAAGGTTTTCATCAAATTTAATGGATTTGAGAATGAAGTACTTTTTTGAAATCTGTTGATCTTGATAATTGAAAAATTTACTTTAAATTTACATTCTTTTCGTGGAGTCATTTCGATATGCTGGAAAAAAAACATATTAGGATTGTACAGTTTTCATATAATTATTTAATAAATTTCTGTGAGCAGTAAAACTTCAGAAAGTAGTTTTAATTTCAACATTTCTTGATTTGAAGTATTGTACCAATTAAAATAAACACAACTTCTATCATTAAAATATGCCAAAATTATCTTGGGTAGTTTAATATGTTTATTATTGTAAATGTATATTTCTTATTAATTTTAAATTCAGATAAAGGTTTCCACCCCCCAGATTAGCTAAAAATTCTCACAGTTTTTGAGTGATTTTACTCGGGTTTTTTATAAAAATTTCTAGAATAAAAATTCATAAAACTGATGAGCAGTCTCATTATATTCAACTAAAAATTACGTATATTCAACTTTTTAAAATGAGGAATTGAAAGATTTCTCTATCATACGAACTGAAATAAATTGATATAGAAATAAAATCTACATAATCTTTATACTGTTGTTTTTATTACTAATTAAAGTAGTAAACATAGTAACAGATACAAGTGAATTGAAGAAATTTTAATCAGAACTTCTCTTCTTTTAAAATAATATACAGAACATACCAGATTTACACAAATTAAATATTGAAGATTTCATGAGAAGCTGCAATTTAAAATTTGCTCATTTTTAATTTACAGAGAAAAAATAATACATAAAAGTTTATCTTATTTGTTTATAAAATAAGCTGCATCTAAGCTAGAAGAAATATTGACAATGATACACAAAATGTATCAAAAGTCTAGTTTCATCAAATCTTATGTCAAATTATCTTTAGCCATCAGAAAAATTATAAATTATTATAAAATTTACGAAAATTTTCAAAAAGAATTTTATAATAATATTATATAGAATATATGATAATATTCTATTTTTCAATGCCGTTACTAATATATCTATTGATGTATTCTTAATATTTTCGGCCAACATCATTAAATGTTTGTTTTCAATGATTTACAGTGAAAAGAATATTTGAGGAACATACGAGTGTAATAAATTATTTGAATCACACGTAGATTCGGCATAAGAGCATTTTAAAATGGTTCCCTGAATGATAAGTTAAAAGATAAAAAAAAATAACATACAATTGATGTTATTCAGAGACTTAAGAGAAAATGGCGTTTGCAAATCTCCAAAATAATTACATTTTGTATATTCTTAGATGAACTGTTGTATTGAAAGTAATTATAACTAAACAATTAACAGATCCCATATTTACCAAGAGTAAAGAAGAGTATATTAAACAAAAAATGTTGAAGTAAACATTTGATTAATTTCATGAAAGAGATATTTAGAGTGAAGAAGTACAGTGCCGACAAAAGCTATTGTCATTAAATTCTTTACAAATGCTTTAAGCATTTCCTTGCCTAAATCAAATGTTTACCTCTCTATTCTATAATCGGACATAAAACAATGACAATTATCTTAATATAAATACAGATTTGAACAAAGTTTATCTTTTGAATTCTCGTCAACTATTTTTATCCTGAATTAAACTACAAGTATTTTTATACATATTTTCAGTAATACTTGTAATTATTGAAATTTATACAATTTCGAAATTCAAACGTATTTTTAGTTAAACAGTTCGAAAATAAATAAAAACATTTTTTGTATTTTAAATAATCATTAAATTCATCCCTTAAACTTATCAAATTGGACCCATCTTTAGAAAATTAAATACATATCAAATATTTATTCCTACTTCATTTATAAGATTAGTTTTTCTTAATTTTGCTTTCAAACTATTAAAACATTTAGCTATATTTTTTGGGCACAAGTTTAGCGAATGATTTAATTTTATATTACTTTTAAAATGTTTGAATAAATATAAACAAAACAGTTTAAACAAGAGCAGAAAATATTTGGAATACGTTCTTAAAAAAGTAAAATGTAAGACAATGTAAAAATTATTTTTATATATCTGATTTCTCGCCGAAGTAACTTTCTTTATTTTAAAAGCTGAAAAACAGTTTAAGTTTTCTTTATAATTACACTATAATTTAATGATTAATAAAATAACAATTTAAGTCGAAACATGTTTATAGTGTCCCGATTTTTATGTGATGCTCTAACTTTTAGAATAAATAACAACATTTGTTTTTGCTTTCTATTTAATTAATTAATAAATACGTATAACCCTAAGTACCGATGCAAAGATTTTATTGTATTTAGTAATTATTTTAAAAAACAAATATTGAAAACAGTTATTTATGCTTTAGATCACATTCATCATTAAAAACATTACAATAAAAATTCTTTTATTTATAATGAGTAAAATTAGTTGCCATTTTAAATCTTTGAGGTATTATTATTTTTATCAAACATTTGCTGATTGCAAAAGTTTCAATATAATTTATTTCAATTTAAACGGAAAATAATAATTTCAGGTTTTCAATTTTTGCAATGATAATATTCTAATTACTTATATGCCAATATTACAATGTATGGTTTTCTTATCATTTCTTTCATGAAATCAGAGAATTATAAAATAAGAAAATGGGATATTTTTAGAGGCTTGAATCAAATTCTACTCCTTTTCATGTGTGAAGTATGCAAAATAAGATAAGAAAATAAGAAAATGGGATATTTTTAGAGGCTTGAATCAAATTCTACTCCTTTTCATGTGTGAAGTATGCAAGCGAACCTAGATGCAAAACAGAACAGAATTTCCTGAACAATCCACTTGCTTTAATCAAAAGAGGTGAAGAAATATCTATATCTATCTATCTATCTATCTATATATCTATATCTATATCTATCTATCTATCTATCTATATACATATATATATATATATATATATATATATATATATATGTATGTATATATATTATATCTTTTATATTTCTGTTCAGGAAAATGTGTGTGTTCTTAGAATTTCATAGGATTTCAAGAAAGTGGCAAAAAGTATACATAATACACTGATTTTGTTTACTAAATATTTAATTTTTACAAGAGAAAATGATCATAAAAGTACTTTTCTTTAAAACTAAATTATAAATAAAATCTTCTTTAATTAACGTATATATAAATTCTAATTCAAATATATATTATATACTCATATAAAAAACATTAAAATAAAATTTGGAACAAAATTAGCGTATATATATATTTTTTTAATTTTCGATACTTTATAAATTTACACTAGAAAAGAATTATATAAGAAAACATTTTCGCGAAATGCAATAACAAAATAAATTGTTTTCACAATAACAAAATTTTTTTCATACAGAAATTCACTTGATTTGACTTGTGAGTATTCCTTTTGCTAAAATTCAGAAGATTTCATGCTTCGAAAAACGTTGCTTTTATTCGTAAATCCTTGTGTTTGAAAATCACATAAAATATGCAGTTTTATTTTTCTCAGCAAACGAATTCAACATTATCAATTCAAATCAATTGATGTTGCAGAAAAGTAAGTTCTACCCATATTCGGATGGATCACGAGACGAATAAGAAATAGTAAAATAAAACGAAATATAAACTGCGTATTTTTTGATAAAAAGCACTTGAATATGTGACTCTTACATCTGTGTTTCATCAAGTGTCAGGCATGTCTAAGATTTTGAATGAAAATAAGTCTATGTATATATAACGTTTTTAAAATTCAAAATATATTTCAAAAAAATTTAATTTGTAATCTTCTAATGAAAATTGGTGATTAATTGTATTTTGCGGATGACTTTAGTAGTTAGTTGAATAAGAAAAAACTTAGTATAACATATATACATAAAAAAAAATTTTACATGCAAACAATGATTTGTTGTTTTTAATTCTAGAAATATTATTTTTTGTTATTAAATACTTAAGTATGGATGTACATTCTATAGGGTTATTAAGATTATACTTTAATCTTATTTTAAATGAGTTTTAAAATCTGCCATATTATAAATCATTTCTGAATTAGAAAGTATTGGAAAACGTATAAAATGGATATTTTTTAATTCAGAAAATATTTATTTAATGAGAAGTATACAGTACAATGCAAAATCTGCAATGAAAATCTCTATCTTCAATAAGATAATAATTCAGTTGTTATCTTCTAATTTCCTAATAGAAAGATTACTGTTAAAATTGCTGTAAGTAAATACTGGTCAAATTAATTATATGACTGTTAAATTAGAAAATTAAATATACTTTTGAAGTAAAGATATTGAAAATGTGCTAGATTTATGTATATTTTTATTTTCTAAAATATTCATACATTATTATATCAACAAATTATACAAAATATTTAATACTGCTTAAAAATCCAAATTATTATTGGGTACTACCTTTTATTCTTTTTCAAAGAAAGTGTTTATTATTGCATAAAGTAGCTTATGTATTTTATGTTAAATAGGCTATATAAGTTTATCTTTTAAAATTATAAAATGTTAAGGTGCATAAAAAATTGTAGAAATAGGCGAATACTTTTACGTAATCGAAATATTTGCATTTGAATAATACATGAATGGTGTAGTGTAATATATTTAGAATAATCCAATATTGCAATTCAAATAAAGTGTTATTTAGCATATAACAATTTGGGTTAAGCCCGCTTTCAAACAAGTTAACAAAGTAACAAGCTTACGACAGTTTTTTTTCACGCCTTCCGGGCTGGTAACTTTGGCGTAATGGAAAAATAGCCAACATTCAAAGCGTTGGTACTAACATCCCATCGGGCCTTCAAATGTCATTTCAAGATCAGTTTACACATGAGAAATTTGAGAATTATACTTAATTATTTGCAATTCGGATACATATACTAATCTAAACTAAAACAACAACAAAACAATAACAAATATTTAAACAATGGATAAAATAGCATTTTTTTTTACAAATTTTATTTGGTAATTTGAATTTAACAGCACAAATTTTGTTACTAGTACCTGTATAAGTTTGTACAATTCTTGAAATTAACCACTGCGCAATTAGAAGATTCTCTTCTTTTTCTAACACAAAAAGAGCAATATAAATTTTGTTTAGGATACCTTTACTCGCGCGCTGATTTTTAAATTTAATCAAAAATTGACCACAATAATTCACTTCAGGATAGAAATAGGTAAATGCTTCTATTATTCATTCTTCGGAAAAAAATACTCATAAATTGGTTAGCTAAAATTAGCATGTTCTTGAAACAAGTGCAACATTTGCATACTAATTGTCTGTATTGATTTCTTCCACTAAGTGGCCAAAACTGCTGTCTAACAAGGTGAATTTAAGATCTAGGGCGTACAAGCAAAAGCTTTTTTTAAGAAAATAGTCCAATATCAAGGTAGTAAGTTTATTACCCTTTGGTAAAATTATAGAATTTTTAGCATTTTTTCCTTGCTTTGGAATCATTTAAATTACCTTCGACACGTAAAATTTGATTTTCATCCAGAAATGGGTTGAGGAAATTTAACTTACTTTGATTCGGTATGTTTTCGATTGATTTGGTACCCTGTTTCAAAGCTGTTAACTTTGCAATTATTTAGCTTGAGCATATCTAACTAAAATGTCATGTGCATTATTAAATTCAGCACAGGGAATAAATTTCCCAAATGGATATCATGACTTAACATGATGCCTTTCACATTTGTTTGTTAAGTCCCCTATTTGGACAAATATGTTAGCTACAAAGCATTATAAATGGTAAGGTGGTATGTTCGTATCCATGAAATAATAATAGTTTAATCTGTGTAAAATGCACTGCATCAACATCAAGTTGAATTACCCCTAGAGTCTGGTTTGCAAGTTTTGAGAAAAGCATGGTTCCTAAAAGCTCTAAGCGTGGAAATGACACTTGTTTAACTTGTGCTTTCTAGATTTACTGCATGCTAAATGCACAATGATGTTATTGAAGCAACCTTTGCTGCGGACAAACTACAATCTCCATAAGCATGTTCTCAAGAACCTGAAAAACCATGAATTTCCATGAATTCAAATGAATTCCAATTAGAGACCTTAGGAATAACACAACGGGGAATTTGAAACAAGTCGATCATTTGTATGTTACGAATAAAATTTTGAAATTCTAATCTTTCTTTCGAAGGAACTTCTGTTACCTAAGTTAAAACTAGCAACCATAATTTTTAATTAGAAGTTTGACTTTCACAATAAGCGGACCGGCCTGACCCAAAGGGTCATATAATTTGACATTGAATGATCGTATTTTCCGTTTTGTTAAGATGGTCGGATAATAATACTGCTCTATGAAAAGTGAAGCTCTTTTTCTTAAGATTCCAAGACATCCCTGAAGTTTTCACGGAAGCATTTTCATCATTCCAAACACATATTGGTAATTGTGAAAGTAGTTTAGGATTGTTAGAGCTCTATTTACATAAATGCATTCCACCTGCCTTCACCTGCCTTCAACATGCTTATTGATTGATGCTGAATTTTTAAAACTGTTTCCAAATTTCATGCACCACTGAGCACGTCATATATAAAAAAATCAATCTTTCACTACGGTTGAAGCTATCGAGAAACTTTCCTTTTCAACTTCAGCCAATTAAAGAAGAGTTCGCGTGGCTAGAAATGGAGTCCAAGTTGCTCCGCACGTAAGAACAGACAACGATAATTTTCCAGCCCAGCACTATCTTTCCAAGCAATTCGAAGTAAATCTTGCTTAGAATACTAGGTTTTGTTTGTGTGTGCATAGTTTGCACATCAGCTGTGAAAGCAGGCAAATATTTACAAAATTGTAAAAGAGTAGATCAAAGTTCATCTTGAACAGTTCCACCCTATAATAATAAATAATTCAACGAAATACCATTAGAAGTTTTTGATGAAATATTAAATAGAACTCTAAGTTTGCTCGTACTATTGTCTGGTCTTAGTACAGCTTGATGAGGAATATAATAATAAGGATGTGGAAGAACATTTATGTAAACTTCTTCCATATACCCATGATTCTCATATTCTTTGAGAAAAGCATGATAATGTTCCTGAACAATTGGATTTCTATCAATGCGAATTATAGTACTACTGAGCCTGCTAGTCCTCAAATCGCTCGATAAACCAAGTTCCACTTTGTTTCCTACTAAGGACATTTCAACTGTATAACGACCGTTAATGTGTCTAGAATTAGTGACACTAAAATGTTCCATGTAGTGTTTCAATTCATCACTCAAATGTGACTTTTCTTCCAAAGCTTCTACTTCCCAAAACGACCTTAGCATTTTGTCTAGCTTACTCTCTTCTATAACCATGTTGCAAAACATTTTGTTAATAGAATTACATGGCTCTTTACCAGTAATTAAATACCCGAAATATGTATTTTGGAGCAAAATATGTCCATTTATTCTAATTTGACTAAGTTTTAAAATTTCAAAGAAAATTTTAGCTCCGAGAAGAAATATCCATTTTCGATGCTTCAAAACAATCAAGATTCTGCAAGTGCGATATCCATCGGCAATTGTAAATTGCAAATATCTAATTGTTGCGAAGGTATCGAATTAGTAATTTTAGTAACTACTAAAAATTCGATGTCTGTCAAAAATTCATTATCTTTGCTAGAGATTACTGTATTTACTAATTGTTCCACTGATGCTAACGACCCATTTAATCCTACAATTGGAACATCAGTCTTATTCCTCTTTAATATAAAATATGTTGCACATTCATTTATAATAAACGAAGTTTGATATTTGCAATCCAATGTAGTTCTACACCTTTTAAATTATCTGTGGTAATATTTCCTGAAAATTAAGAACCGTATTAAGTAGAACATGAGCCTTTTTTGTTTGTGAAATACAATTTTGTATCATTTTATTTTGCTTCAATACGCCAGATGAGGTGTCCTAACTTTGGACTGGTGGAATGTTGAATGAAATGCTGGAAATAAGATTTTAAACTTTCGGAATTGTTTAAATTTGATCAAATGTTTTTTTGAAAAAACGCTGCATATACTATCGATGCAAAAGAGAGTGATGTTTTTGGTAACATTCGACGCATAAAAATTTAGACAATACTTTCTTTAATTTATTTGATGATACCAGACAGTTTAAGAAAAGAATTTTATATTTTAAAAATTCAAACCATTCAATTATTTTCATTTTTCAAAAATAATTGACATTTACACAATAAATGAATTGAATCACAAAGAATGCAATATTATGTAGCAGATTTAATCAAAAAAAATTCGGTTTGTAATATCAAAATTCGTTTTTCCCCCGTCAGTATTAATAGAGTTTGAAAACTTGGGTTTTGAATAAAAACAAACGGCTTTTAAGTTTTCGAATATTTGATATTGTGTTTCTAAGAAATTGATGAAAACATCCAAAGTTGACACTTCTTGAAAATTAGCAGTTAATTGAAATTGTCTTTATGAATTTCTTTACTTAGTTTAGCATAAACTAAATTTATTAACAAAATGTCAAGAAATTTATTGTATTCAATTTTCAACGCTTTCAAATAACGAATGTTTTTTCACAAATTATCAATAAACATACGAAGTAATATAAATGGTTTTATTTTATTAATGATTTAATTATATATTGAACATGGCTATCAACATTTGATTTAATATTATCATACTAAAGCGTAAAGAGTTTTAAATGACGATTGATAATTATCATTTGGTGACTGCACCTGTTTTGCAGTATCTTTAAGGGAAGCATTCAAATAGTAAAATTTATGAGAATATTATAATGTTGGATAAAATTCAATTTTATTTTGAGGTTGTTGTCAAAAAGTGTTTCAATTATTGATTTGATCATCAAACTGCGGCCAAGTAATTTCAGGTAGTCGAACATTTTTTAACACAATAACTTTTGTTTTTAAGCTCAATAGATTTGTGAAGAAACAATATTGCACTGAGTTGAAATTCATGAATCTCTTCAATTTTCTCTAGAATTTTTTTAGCTTCTTTTAGTACCTCGTCATTTTCTATTTCAAAGTATTCATGCTTTATACTACTTCAATCTTCTTTGTAATATCCCCCATTTGAGTCTAGAACTGCATGAAGTTAAGTTTCTTGAAAACATTATAAATATATTAATGCTATCAACGAAAGTTCAGTTAATTGGACTTCAATACTGATGTATTTTTGATTTAATATGTTATTGAATGATATAATTCCTTTTTGACGTTTTGGCTCACATGATAATAAAACGTGATGTAATGCTTTTAGAATAATTCCATGTTGCTATCAAAATAAAGTTTTATTTAGCATATATCAATTGGGGTTAACCCGCTTTCAAACACGTTAACAAAGTTACAAGTGAACATAAGAATTACAACAAAAGTGAGGTTTT
The DNA here is from genome assembly GCA_030067965.1 of Latrodectus elegans. NCBI lineage: Eukaryota > Metazoa > Arthropoda > Arachnida > Araneae > Theridiidae > Latrodectus > Latrodectus elegans. Next base: position 36,566,605 of record CM057816.1, read on the forward strand.
TTTCCCACGCCTTTGAGGTTGTCGAAGCACTTGGTGTAAGGAAAAAAAAGCCAATACTCAAAGCATTGGTGTCAAAAAAGGGATTTAGTTGTCATACCTTGTTTTTCTTATATAATTTGAGTCATCTTTGAAAAAAGTTTTTTTTAAAAAACCTCATGCACTTCTGGAAAAAATAGAAGGAAGAGTTTCGTCAAATAAGGGAAAAATTTTGAATATTTGCCAAATAATTTCATTACAGCTGATTTGAAAACATATTTACAATCAAATAACTAAATATGCAACATGTAATAGAAAACCATTTGCTTATTATAATTAAAAATTCATCTCATTCACATCATACTGTGTAAAAAAAGTGGAAGGACAGTTCCAGATAATGAAAGTAAAAGTCTCGTTAATAAGGAATTATTTTGTTACATTTGCTTTAATAACTTCAAAGACTCTATTTGTCTTTGGATCAAATAAGTCTTGAATTTTTGTTTGACATTAATTGTCCAAAATACAATTAGAAGCTACTCGAAGTTCGATCAAAGATTAATATTGCTTGCCATTGCGAGCAGCTACTGACTATATATTTTAAACAATATTAAGTCCTGTACTTTATGCACTTATGGACAAACTCCAACATGTTTTGTTTAAAACCAGGTTTAAATGACATTTACCGTGTGAATTGATGCTCCATATTGTTGAAATATCCAATTTTCTCCGTCTGGCTCAGCACCATGGAGAAAGAGCTCTGAATTTAAAGTCTACATTAATCTATATGTCTGTCAATCTAGTGTCCAGAAACACTAGATTGGTCTTTCCAACGTAGACTAATGATATCCAAATAAATAAACAGGCTCTCCTTATCTGTCAGGTAAAATAAGTCTTTTGCTGTACCCAGACAATGCCAATAATATTGACAACTGTGTGGGCCATCTAAATTCATTTTTTTCATCGGAAAAAATAATTGTTTTTTATTTGGAGTTTCAAGATTTAGTGTTCTTTGATTCAATGTAGCCGGTTCTCAGAGTTCCTTTCGTTCCTTTAAGAATGGTGCTTTCCTTTTTTGAATATGAACGTACGAGTATCTAATCTTTTCATACAGTTGCAAATTGTTCTCTTGTCTACATGTGTAAAGTCAGATTAGTTTTATTCTTTTCCAATGCTTCCATGCGTTTTTTAAGCTCTGTAAAATGTTTTTCTTCATTGCGTAGAGTTGATTTTTTAAGCCTGCTAATCTTTGTTTTCCCCTGACTCAATACATATTTCAAAACGTTGTTAGGTATAACGTTTGGACTGATGAGTAGATATTTTGAAATATCCCCTACACATTTACCGACATCTTTACATGCCACAATTTGGCAATTTTAAAATTCACTTAAAGGTTTCTCCCTAAGTATTTTAACTGCACAAAAATTTAGGATTTTTTTTTAAACAAAATATTTCTTTTGAAATAAAGACAATTTAAAAAAACATTGTTTTCTTCACATTAAACTGATTCAGATTCTAAACTAAGAATACTTTTCCAGGTGTTTTTCTTTTTTCAAAGATCAAAAATCCTCTTAAGAACTATTTTTTAAATAATTTTAGTGATAAATAAAACTCATTCACTGAAAATAAAAGTAAAATTAGTTTAATAATATTAAAAGAAAAATCACATTAATCACTCTAAAAGCTTAAAGTATAAATTATAAAATATGAATATCCTTAAACTTTTTTCCAGCAGTGTTTTCTAATTTAAGAATACGAAAATAGGGTAAATGTAATAGAATTGAATAAAACTTATGTGTGTTCTTAAGGACGTGTATTCTAATTTAAGTGTATCCAGCAGTGTATTCTAATTTAAGAATACGAAAGTATGGTAAATGTAATAGAATTGAATAAAACTTATGTGTGTGTGTACTTATGGATCTATAAATCTTAATAAAGAAATAAAACTGTATTAATGAAATTATAATGAATATACTGAGGTTTTGAATTAAAAATTCAATTCAAAAATCTTGTTCTATATATAATTATTTTCAACAAAAATTTATAATATGCGCAACAAATGGTATTAAAATTATGATATATTTTATTTTAAATAGTAAAAACTCTCATAGATTTTTAATATTTTAATATATTCTTAATATATTCAGTCGAAAAGTTCAGAAGATTTTTACTTCTGAACTTTTTGACTTTGTTTCCACTCTGACATTAGCATTAAATTCTTTTTAACTTAATGTGTTTTAATGGCATTATTTGAAAAAAGATTTTTGATCAATCAAAGATTTTTGAAATATCGTATAAATTTCTTTTAAGGCTCTTAATAGATTACGAGTTTGAATTAAAACCGTTCGTTAGGAGCAAAGTATGGAAAGGGATAAAAATTTAGTCCAATTAATTTTAAAGTGTACCTATTTACATACTTTTTTAATTTAAAATAAAAATATATATACCTGTCTTCAAAAATATTATTTTCGAATAAAGGAAATTTGATTTTAAGCAATCACAATTAATTTTGAATATAATTCGGTTTGAAACATTTTAAGTAATGCTTCAGCTTTTCTTTCTTACTTTCTATTTGGATTTGCGAGATTCTTCCAAATCTCGGAATTAAGTTTCGTTTTATAAAAATACTATGCCAAAGTTTTTTCAATAAATTTTAATTCCATAAAACATTATATAATATTCGCATTTACATTTCTTTGACAACAGCTTTTAAAAACACTATATTTCTATAGTTACTCTATGCAATAAAAAGGAAATATATGACAAAAAGTTACTTCAATATACAATGAATTTCATGATTATATGTTATTTTATATTGCAGATATTGAATAAATTATTATATTTGCTTAAAACATTTATGAAATAAAAGGCTTTTAATTTTAACAATAGTTAAAAAATAAGGTCAAGAAAAATAAGGCCGATTATCAATCACTTTTATTGAATATTTCATAGGATTTCATCGTACAATGTTAATTTGTGAGTTTTCCATAGATTGTGTGTATTACAAATATGCATTTTTCTTCATTTTAGTAGAACACGCTACGGTAGTTTGAGTCAAAAGTTGAGGTATTGAGATTATGTATATGAACAGTGTGGTGCATACTTGCGTATTATTAACATTATAAGCATTGGATTTTACTTTAATATAATCTTGGTAAGACTTTAATGGTTATTTGCAAAATGAAAAAAATGAAGGTGGTTATTTAAATACCTTATTTATTCGATTGTTTTCTAAAACATAAATTTGTGAACATAGATTTGAAAATACGTTTTAGCATAATTATGATTTTCCTAAAGAAAATACTTCAATCAAATTTTCCATGACAAGTTTATTTGACAAAAAAATAACTCTCATAAGTCTATATTATTTTTCATAATGTTTCTTAACATCAGAATATTGCTATTACTCGATAATTTTTTCATTTTTTGAAATGATTTACTTGGAAAAGCTAGTATAGAAATTTTCAGCATATAAATATTACGTAAACAAGGATGATATATGAAAAAATATCGTACAAATTAAAGCAATGAATTCTAACTTTCAAAATTGAAAAGCATATTGCTATATTTCAGTTTAGTGGAATATTACAGAAAATTTTATTATTTTAAAAATCAACCTGATTTTTATCTGAATTCTTTTAAACTTTTCCTAGAAAATAAAGTGATTTTTAATTTATTTTTAATATTAATCCAACACACTTTCTTTAATTAATTATTTTTCTAAACTGTATCTTTATTAAAATTATTTAAATGTTCAATGATTTTAAATAATAATGCACAGTAATAATATTTGTTATAACATATGTTTGTTGAATTTAAAAATTTTATTAAAAGTAATTTTTGAAGACTAGTTTAATTTTATGTTATAATCAAAAACATATTTTAAACATACATTTAGATATTACCAAATATTATCAAAATAATAAACGTATTATGTTTCGAATGTAATAATAGTCTACTATGTTTATTTAAAGTATTCATATAAATACTGATAAAAATTAATGATAATTGTTTCTAACCTTAATAATTCATTTGAGATTCCAAAGCAGTAAAAATTTAATTGGAACATCATCTTCTGTAACTGTGGGATATGTTTATTCAGCAAATATTTAAATAAATGCTAATTGCTTTCGAACATAACATAGTATAACGTATTGCTAAAGTGCCAATGGCAAGTTTAAGTAACACTTTCTAATATGATATTTTGTAAAATCTCTGCGCAAATATTTATGTATTTAAACTCTATTTAAATTACTTTTCCAGTTTCATTCATTACTCCGGTAAATAGAAATGTTTTGACAAGAATTATCAGATATTTAAACTGGGCATTTCTGTAATAAGAAATGACGAACAAAAGCAAGCTCAGTTAGTTTGAAAATTATCGAAGCAAATATTATGATCTCTCGAACATAATATTTGCCTCGATAAAGAAAATATAGAAATAAATTTAAGATGTACTTAAATATAATTGTGTGCTTTCAGGATATTTCCCTAGTAAAGTATTTTAAAAATCCAGGTATTTTTCAAGTATTATCGAATAAATCTTTTCTTATTTCAATTTATATAGTTGCACCAATATTCGTACAAGAAATCAATTAAAATGTTATTCTCTTTCCTCATTTTATATAAAAAAAAAAAAAATTATTTAAAAATAATTTTTTATCTATGACTCTGATTTGATTGTAAATTTATTCAAATGGTTATATAGATAATTGTGTTTTGTTTTAAATGTTTGAATTTAAAATTGAAGGCATTATTTCCTTATAGTAATTTTTTGAATAATTTTATGAAAAAATATTTTAGAGCATAGTCTGTGGTCATCAGGACTATGTACTAAATTCATTTACCCGAATACAATTTGTGGTTATTTGGGAAAATGCAACATTGTTTACCAAGTGTACTATAAAATAAAATTTTATTTAGTGTTTTGAAAATATGTAATAATAATTTAAAATAAATAATTTATTGTTCAATAAATAATTATAATGTAAAAAAAATATCAAGAATATATTATTTATTAATTGATGGAAGCTAAGCTTCAGTACTTATTTTGCTTAATGAAACAACATTTTTTTTCTACATGATTTATTTGTATATTATGTTTTTCGCTAGATTTCTGATTGTGTCATTACATAACAATGGGTATTTTATTTAGTAATACTAACTTAGTCTATACTTAAATAATATTCAGGGTGAATAAAATGGATATGGTATTCAATGTACATGAATTTTTTTAAACTAATTGATATTATTATTATGAGAGACTAATTTACTTTTTTCAAGAAAAGCATTATTTAATATAAAAATATTACTTAAAATTCAAAAATATTTAAAAAACTGATCTCCAGAAAAAGTTAAAATTTGCAAACATAAATTAGATTCCTAAAATCTGAAAAAAATAAATAATTATTTTTTGTCTTGTGTCAGGTAATTACAGAGCAATTTTCACTATATTTACTAGGACCTTTTTTTTGGTAATTTCTTTGATTTTTGTTACTATTATAAATTCATTAAAATGGTTTTAACTGAAACTAAACATCCTCCTCATAATCTCAACAGAAAAATTTATAAATATTGTATGTTTTACTATACATTTATTATTGACAATATTATATTGAACTGTTTGCATGATTCAGTTTTCCATTTTGTTTTCAAGAAACTTGTTGATGAAGAATAATTGATGTGAAAGCATCCCTTCTAGAATTTGTATTTGTGGAAGTATTGCTGAAAATAATTTTTCAAAGAAAAGAGAAGCCCAACCAGTTATGCAAAGCGAAATATTGAAAATGATTGAGTTTAGTTGATGGAGGTGACTTATAGATGATCCAATATTTCCCCATATCAAAACATTATACAGAGCTAAAAGCTCATCAAATGCGAAAAAGTTAATGGTCAACAACTTTAGATGAATTAGATTCTTTTATATAAAATTTTTATGATCGAGGTACATACGAGTAAATAATCTAGAGCATGATAGTCCGTGGTCTGTTGTTTGGCGTGTACATCTTTTCCGCGATACGGTGGTGAGAGATATATCCATAGAACTAATAAATATATTAGGGATTTAACGTAAAAATAAAAACACTACATGATATGAAGTCTTTCAGAGAGATAAATTATGTGCTTTATTTCTAAAGTTTGGAAAAAATTATTAAAAATTAGATAACTTGTTATAAATCAGGATCACATACAACTAATGATGAAAAATAGTTTCAGCCTAAAGGCAGATGTCGTTTCACGCAATATATACCGAGTAAACTAGATAGATTTGGTATCAAGTTCTGGCTTTCCATCGTTGTTGATAGTAAATACGTACTCAATGTGTTTCCATATTTAGATAAAGATGAAAAAGTCCTGAAAACCTATCTCTCTCCGAATACGTCGCTCTGCGCTTGAACTTGCTTAAAATATAAGAAGAAATATCATTAGAGATAATATTTTACTATACTAAATCAGTCCCAAATGTTAAAAATAAGAAATCGTAAAATGATATACTTTTACTGAAGCATAATGATGTAATGCTAACAGTTTATTAGAGAAAAACTAGCAAAAATGACTTATTATTGAGCTCCTTTTATTAAACAGCTCACATCAACATAATTACTCAAAAACATGTAGAAACAGTATCATTTTATATAAGTAAATTTGGTGTTGGAATTGCCGACCACATGGCTCGGAAATATTATGTGAAGAAAGGATCAAGAAAGTGGTCAGTTCATTAATCATTCAACATTCTTGATCTTGCAGGGTTTGACTTATGGATTTTATACAAAGAAGTTACTGGAAAAAAATTACGACAGGAGAATAAGAACGCTTTGAAGAGTTGCGTAGTGCATATATTCACAAAACAGCTCAAGTCAGATACATGCGCTAAAGTAGATATTACTTTAAAATGCGGAGAAGAGTTTCATGCCAAGATTTTGAGTGTAGAAACAAAACTGTAGATAAATCTGCTCTGATTGTAAAATAACGATATATGGATGCTTTATAAAATATATAAAAAGAATTTGCAAAAAATGTACATAAACTGTGTCGGAATCTTTTCTGATGAGATATCTTATTATTTGCTTATAAGTTATTCCAACTTCTTATGTTAAAAATAAATAGATGTTAATATCTATATATATGTATGTATGTATGAAGGTATAGGAACCACGTCTTGATCAAGAGGGAGAAGATCAGCTACGTAAATTAAACACTTTTTTGTGACATACATAAAGAATATATGCTGTAAGAGTTTCCAGCAATACCTCCGAAAACAGTTTTTTTTTTAAACTGAAGAAGAATACGTTATTTATATAAAAAATTAAAGCAAAAAAGTGCATCAAAGTAAACAAAACAAACCCATTGTAAAAACAAGTAAAGATATATTTTCAAAATGCCAATGCTAGAAAATCAGAAGCTGTTTAATTACTGGAATAAATATAAAATTGCCAAAAGTAAATGTGAAAAATTATGAGTTAAATTAAAAAAGTTAAAGTAATAAATTTAAAGTAAATTGACTGGGGTAAATTTAAAGTTAAATCGTGTTTAATCTATTTATTATCTATTTATTATTAATTATATATATATATATATATATATATATATATATATATATATATATATATATATATATATATATATATATATATATATATATATATATATATATATATATATATATATATATATATATATATATATATATATATATATATATATATATATATATATATATATATATATATATATATATATATATATATATATGTGTGTGTGTGTGTGTGTGTGTGTGTGTGTGTGTGTGTGTGTGTGTGTGTGTGTGTGTGTAAGAATATGTTTTTTATATCTATGAATCTTGAATTCACTTCATGGTTATACATTGTATTGAAATCCTAATGTAATAGCTTACATTTACACCTTCAAATCAAAGTGAGAAAAACCATTTATATCAATATTTTACTATTATTAAATTCACATTATTTGCCATTGAATTTTATTTAAATATTGTTCCTAATAATTTTTTTTTCATTTGGAAATGTATTATCACATTCGTTCGATCTTGTTCGCATATTTTTTTAAAATGAAATTGTCATGGATGTCTAACTTTTTTCAGAAAATATAATAAAATATTTGTTTCTTTTATTTTGTTTTGAACGAAAATTAAAGTAATTAAAATATAGCATGGCAATATAATTTATACTTCATTTTCTGTAAACATAAATTTCTTTTCAAATGTTAAAATAATGCAGATTTTTTTTTTCAAATGATAAAAAATTCTTTCCACTGATAATGTAAAAAAAGAATCATTCATTAATCATTAATTTAAAGCTTAAACTCAAATAAGTAAAATTTATTTTAATAACATTTTTCAACGTTTTTATACTTTTTTCATATTTTATGCACTTTAAGTAATTCATTTTAACAAGCTATTTTTTTTTAAAAACAATTCAGTAAAATTACTTTACTGATTAATAGATTTTATTAAACGAAAAATAAAAATTTTATTTAAATTATTATGCAGATCTTTTTAAAAATTATGAATGTAAATGCTTGATTTGTATAATATAATATTGCTTTGAAATTATTTTAATTTTATTTTAAAGCATATCATATAGGTAAATTTATCATATTTCATAAAGAAATAAAAGAGGATTCGAATTCAATAATTAATTTTAAGAATACACAGTAACACCCGAAAAATGTTTAATCTTAAGAATATTAATTTAGATACTTTAAAATCATAATTATAATTCTTATAGGAAAAAGTATTCAAGATTATTAGAGTGTAAAGCTAATTAATAATTATCTTTGTCTATAAGTATTAAAGAAAGTCAGTTTCTAATGATTTGGAAACTTAATTTGAAATATAATTTAATCTACCCATTCACATATATTTTTCTTTTATTAAAATCAAATAATGATGTTATTTAGTGTTTTGAAAAGGAAATATAAATATTGAGTTCATTAATTTCAGTTTTAAAGAAATTTTTATTGTAAAAATGTATATTTATATTTATTTTTCCATTTGATGAATTTCATTTCAAATATCAAAATAATAATGTAATTACCTTCGTATTTCGTAATAAAGATTTAAATAATTTTATTTCTTCTTCATCAGTCATTAATTTAAAACTAACTGAATTTGTAAAATTAATGTTAATAAGGATACAGATTTTTTATCATATTTTTCATATTGCTATACCTTTTAAATGCTTCATTTTAATAAGCAGCTTCACTTCAATGAAAATTAAGGAGATTCATATTACTTGCAGATTTTGTTAAAGTTAAATTATAAGATTTTTAAGATGCTAAGAAAATATCATTTTTTAATTTATGCATTTTTTTAATTTATGAATGCAAATTTTTAGCATATATGAAATCGTGCATTCTAAAAATATTCTATTTTTAATTCACATTTCAGACTCCTTTTAGCTGTAAATATATTTGATTTTATAAATTAATTATCTTATTTCTAATTCAAAATACTACAAACATATTTTAATTTGAATTGCACAAATAATTTTAAAGGCATGTTTCTTTTGTTTTGCCAAAGTTTGATAAACATATCTGATATAAAATTTGTTTTTATACTTCTTCCAGATGTCAGTATTTAAAAAGTTCATAATTATTTAACGAAAATAAGTTCTTAAAGCTAATAATCAAATGGATATTTTTTTGGAAAAGCAGTACTTTACCAAAAAAATTTAACTTCCTCTTTTAGATTATTAATTGATCTTTACGGAAATTGATTAAAACTTTCTTTTTTAAATCTCATAAAACACTCATATATTGAAAAGATTTCAAAATTATCAACGCTTTTTAAATCTTAATTTTTTTCTAAGTTTATAAAAATCTAATTATATGTATATTTATTATCTAGACATTAAAATTGTAGACAAAATTATGTTTATTGTTAATAAAGTGCTTAAAAATATATTATGTCACTTGCTTTATCAGTCCACACAATAATATGCATAACTTTATCAAACATAATTATTCATAATATAAAATTTACTGTAAGAAAATACTACTGTTTCTATTGAATTAAATAAAATTAATGGTAATTTTAAAATTAAAAAATGTAGTAATATTTGTTGTATAATAATTTCCAACTAAGTTTCAAATAAAAAATCGTCCAAAGGTTGTAAATGAATTTTGTATTAATAAATAATGATTATTAAATAACGCTTTTAGCTTTTTTTAAGTAAATATTTCGAAAAATGTAACAATTTTATAAAAATTTTAATAGTATAAATACAATTTCGCATAGTTAAATTTTCTTAGTAATTGGAATTTGCTCAAAGTATAAATATTAAGAATTCTAAACTTCAATAACTTGAAAGATAATATTAAAAAATAAATTTTGTTAATATTAAAAATACATTAAAATTAGAATAAAAATGAACCTAACAAATATTTCTTATTGAAACATTAATGCTTATAAAATACAAAAAATAAATATTGTTTATTCATACAATTTGCTTTATGAAAATTCAAACATGAAACAATTTAAATCAACATTTATTTTTATATCTATTTCTAAATAAAAACTGTAAAATTTATTTTTTACTTAATTACTCTAAAATATAGGAAGCTAAAATTTTAAATATAAGCTAACCTGAGATAAAGTATAAAATTAGCTTATCATTTCGGGATTAAATACAAATTTAGGTAAAAATATGTTTGAGGGTACTTCTTGGCGAGATTGTCGACTTTGCTTAAACATTCAAAAATAATGGTTAAATCTAAACCAATCAGAAACGTGAATGCATTTCAGAATAACGTATAGCGTTACCATGAATAGAAAAACATCACCCAGTTTGGTGTTTCAAGGGCTTGGCAAGCAAAAACTTGGCAAGAATTCAAGGGGTACCCTCAAGTATAGTCTAACCCAAATTTAAAGCATTTTAATTTTTAAATAAGTTTCTATTTTCATTATCTAGAAAGTCTAATTGGAATTTAAATTTTCATTCTAATGACAATTATTATTTAAACATGTTACACTTAAGAAAATTGGAGGATTGAAATGTAAACTTGTCAAATTCAAAATTTCTGCCAATTCATTTTTTCTCGTATTTTAAATCTTTAGGAAAAACTTGAACTAAGATGGTGCAAGGTAGCAGTGTATTTAATTTCATACATTTTCGATAAAGGAGTAAAAATGTTTCTTCTTCCAATTGATGGCTTAAGAACAAGTTTCAGTGCAGTTTTAAATTGCTCAGTTAAATTTCAGAGAGGTTATGTAGAATTACAAGTTTACGCGCTGTCAAATATATTTTTAAAAAATGATTAATTATTCCAATTCAAATTTAACATCATGGATGTTTAATAATGCATCTAATCCGGGAAATTTGGAAACAGTCAATGACTTTTTGTTGTTATAAACGTTAAAACATGCTGAGTAAAATATTTCATTAAAAACTATGTGTCGTAAAATTTTGTTAAAAATGTATGTTAACTGATTAAATTTATCCAAAGCGATTAGTGACTTAAAAGAAATTTTGTTAACATTCATTTCAATAAAACATTCTTGGAATGGCCTTAAAAATTACGATTTAGTTTTTTTATTGAATAGGATTAACAATTTTATAATGATTAGGTGATAAAAGGTTTTTAGAATCTACTCAATAACACTGTTAACATTATAAATATATAATTATTTAAGATTTACACCTGTAATAAAAGTTATATGTTAATGAGTACTGACACGATGTTAAAAATTTGCATTATTTAAAATATTAAAGTAAATATCAAATATTTAATTTTTTTAATTAAATTAGTATATTTTTGATAAACGAACGTTAAATACATTTCTAGCAAACTAAATTTTAAAAATCATATTTAAAATTATGTAATATATTTAATATTTTTATACACTTAGAAAAAAATTGTATTTTGATGCAACATTTCTGTTTTTTCTTTTTTTTCTATGATATCATATATTATTTTAAAAATTTATTAAATTTAGCAGTTCAATCTACCAATTAAGACACATCTCAATATTTATCAGTAGTTAAGTTAATTTGTTATTTCAAACATATTTTGAAAGTAATGTATTTTCTGAATAGATCAAAATAGAAATTAATGAAAATTGCAAAAAATACATATCATGGCATTTGATTATTGTTCGATTTTGTTTTATAAGCATTGAAACATTCATCTATTTACTTCTTACTTTTCATCAATCTTACTTTTCATCATGCACATGAATATACTAAATGTTATTTCCTGCAATGCCAATAAAAATATAAACTATTTTTCTATTTTCATCTTTAGTATGCATTTTAAAAAATGCTAACTTAAAATATCAATATAATGCAGTGATAACAAACAGATTATTTTATTGTTGTGAAATCATCATTTGTAGAAAAATTCTGCTTTTTGTAAATTTTATAGTTACATAAAAATTAAAAATCATCATAATATATTTTTATCTTTCAGTGCATTATATTCATTTAACATATTGAGTTTCATCAACATTCTAATAATTTTTTTTATTTGCATAAAATATTTCGTATAAAATTTCCATGGAAATCATAAAAATGTTAAGATAATACTAAATGCATAGCTTTATTAAATTTTAAATATAGCTTTACAGATAAAACTCATTAAAATAACAGCACAATTTTAAAGAGTGATAACTTAGATAAACTTACTTAATTGAAATGTATATTCACTCAGTACATGACCGTTAGCTTAAATCTTATCTGTAAACCTACATAAATCATTATTTGAATAAAAGTGACTTAACTAAGATAAAATGTTTTTGCAGTTTACAGAATTTCTCTTATTTGTAATTATGTTCTTAATATTAAACAAACAGCTACCATTAACTGATATTTATCTGTATCTCCTGGCTGCTAATTTTAGGGTGTTTAACGTTTCTGCATAACTGATGTTTAAATTTCATTAATTATAGGAGGCAAATTGTTATAACTAGTCTTAGAGTTTCACCAAATACACTTCCTTTTTTTAATTTAAATGTTTGATTGATTATTTAATTTGAGCAAATAACTTAATTATTTAATGCCATTCACACAATATTATTGACACATTATTATTATAGACATATTACACACACACACATATATATATATATATATATATATATATATATATATATATATATATATATATATATATATATATATATATATATATATATGTGTGTGTGTGTGTGTGTGTGTGTGTGTGTGTGTTTCAATTCTTGGAAGAAATTTCATTTCTCCTAAGATTTCCTCTTAGAGATTCAATTCTTCTAAGAAAATTTTAATTATTATATTAACAAAAAAATTAGTAATCTGTCCAAGGTTATTGTATGATTTCTAAAGACTCCTTAAGTAATTAGAAACGTATTATATTATTTATTTTCATCATTATTATTGACAAACTTATCATCAATTCTTTTGTGGAATATATTTGAAATTCATTTTTAAATCGAAAACTATTTGAAAATCAGCTACATTTACTTAATTGCATATATAGTGCTCTATATCGTTTTTTCTCTCTTACAGTTTCAGAAATTTAGATATTCACAATTACGTAGAAATAAAAATAAAATAAAAATTGAGACTTATGTTCAATGTAAAGCAAAAGATTTAATCTTGATGCAACTTTTCACAAGAAAAGAAGCATTAAGATTATGATAATATTAAGCATAATAATAAATCATTAAGCATTTTTTTCACATTTAGAAATCATATTATTATTATCTCCTAACTAAGTAAACTAGATGAAAATGTGTTTAATTTACTTTATAGATAAATTGTTTTTCTTAATGTCGCTGAAAATTACCTGGGAACAATACGTGAATTTGTTTGGAATTTAAATTATGATTAAGACCATAAAATTTTAAAGTTAGTTTAAAAGTAAATAATTTTTATAAAAATTAAATCACTCATCTTTCTGAAAGTCATTTTATTTTATTTTCTGTGTCAAGATAACAATACATTAAGAGTGGCAAATATAAGTCATCATGCATTTCAATTGATATGATGTTATTAAAATTATCCATATTATTTTTCCACTTTATTCTGTAACATCAACCCACGCGTTTTAGCATTAAAATCCATTCAATTAGGAGATCTTTATATCAGAACACCTACACTAGTAAAGCGTGAATTAGTGTAGGTGTTTGGATATAAAAATCACCAATTTCTTTTGCATGAATGAAGGATTATAAAATTAAATGAAGGTAAACATTAGAAAATAATTCTAAAAGCCATTTATTTACAGTAATTATTTAGTGCGAGCGTTTATTTGATTTAAATAAATATTGAAATTAAACATCATAATATAAAATACTTACTCGAAATTAGCCTTGATTCTTATGAAATAAATATTGACCATGAAATTTTGAAAATAATTTTTAGTTAATCATACTTTTCTCAGTTCTATAACCATGTTTCATATTATGATATTTTAACAGTTACTTAATTGATAGTGAATATTTTGTAACTTTGGACTAACTTTAACTTTTTTTTACTTTGGGAGTTCATAAAAGTTTCCGTTTAAAAACATTTTAATTTATACGAAAAATTGTCTTTAAATTATCACTACAATAATAAATTTTATAACAATCGTCACTAATTATATATATATATATATATATATATATATATATATATATATATATATATATATATATATAAAATTTAAAACTGCAATTATGTGAAAATCAATCATTTAAGCATTACAATTTTTAAATAAATTATAATTTTCAAATGGATAATAGTTAATTAATTAGATGATATTTGTTTGTATTATACATTTGAATTTATATATGACAAACCTATTTACCCTTTCAATAAGTACATAGAAAGGCATTGTTGAAAATACAAAAAAGTACTTAATAGAATATGAGTTCCAAACAGATACTAATTCCAAAATATCTTATACAATATATGTTCAAAAAGTTTGATTATTTGAGGGGAAACTTCAATAGATCATTTTATAATATTTGGTAATTTGTTCAGTAATATATTTAATATAAGTAGAAAATACTGTTAGTCTAGAAGATACTCTTTCAATTACAGGTAGGGTCCCCGTTAAATGATCAAAACATTTATAACATTATAAATAATGTTATATGCCATTGAAAATCATAGATTATTATACGTGTCAATTTAAAAGAATATTGAATAATATATATAGTCATACCTAACATACCTTTATATATATATATATATATATATATATATATATATATATATATATATATATATATATATATATATATATATATATATATATATATATATATATATATATATATATATATATATATATATATATATATATATATATATATATATATATATATATATATATATATATATATATATATATATAATCATTTTGAAGGCTCAGAATGGCATGCTTTGCCTTGGAAAAAAAGAACAAATACCCCAACATTTGAAATTTGATAGAAAAGAATCCATTGTCGGGAAAGTTCAAATTTTTGCTCTGTATTATTGAAAGTCTCATTGAACTATGAGCAGTGTCGTGTGATTAAAGAAAAGAAAAGTTACTGTTGCCATATTGGGCAATATGAAGAATTTCAACTCTCTCTCTTACGACATGCCACAAATTAGAGATATAATGTAATGTCAGCCTCACAAAATAAATCAGTGGCAATAAATCAAAGCAATTTGACAGGAAATGGATTTATTTCCACTCTGAAACTTTGTTAAAACTAGAGTGAGTTAAACTGTCGCAACTTTTCTGTGTGACCATTGTTGATTAAAGCTTAATAGCTCTTTATTAATGCAAACCAATTAACATATTTGTAACTAAAATTTTGAATTCAAACTGAAGACCACTGTCATAATCCTGCTTTTAACACATTAACAAATTTCAAATATTTTACATTGTATAACAAATATGTTAGATTGATATTTAAAATTTTTCATGATTTTTGTGTGTTTTGTGTGTTAATTCATTTTAAAATATTAAAGAAATTATTAAGTGGAATACTTAACGAAAATTTACTTTGAATGTGTATTTTCATTATTGAAAAATTTACCAGATTTATATTCGAATTTGGTAATTATTGTGTTTTTATTATTTTTATAAAAAATGTTTGTGTGTGTGAGTTAAATAATACATAAATTTTCTGAATTTTTCGTCTGTTAAAATAATAAGTAAATTATAATTATACTAAACGTTTGAATCAGATGTTAAAATATATAAAATATATTTGCTTAATGTCTGATAAATATTAGTACAGATATTTTCTCTTCAGGTAAATTTTAAGCATTATATTTTTGTTGCAATTACTTTTCAAGTAATAAATTTATTAACTGTATCATAACATCAGTACGCAGAAGAGAGGTTGTGTAGTAAAAAAAAAACTAAAAAAAAACAATAACTTAAATATATGAATGAAAAATATTGACTCATATAAATATAAAATCTGGGATATTAGTATGATATTTTTTGCAAGAATTTCTATCTTCCTTATGTTAGCAACTCGAATTTAATACGTTCAAGATTCATTTAGTGCAATATGGTGCCATGATAAAAATGAAATTATCTGAAGCGTTTTCATTTAAGTGAAATATATGCAGACAAAGATCTAATCAAGTCTTTATATGGCAGGGATTATATCAATATTTTTTTTCTTTTTGTTAAAAACTTACTGAAAAATATTCAGTATTGTTCATTTATATTAAATGATAGAACAATTGAGACATCATTTTTATTAAAAATGACCGATTTTTTTTTATATTTTGCTTATATACAGCAAACAGAAATTTAATATTTTTTCTTATTTTCACTATGTTTAATGTTATTTTAACTGTAATACCATGTAAGCAGTTTTATACCAAATTGCACTGATTTTTCAATGATTCTCCTTAAAAAACTTTTCCTTAAGCCCATAAACATGAATATAATTAATAAAATATCATTGATGATATTTTAAAATGATTTTACAAAAGAATTTTGCTAAAAAAATGGACACTATCGTTGTTTTTTGACTAACAGCAACCTACGGAGTTTGTAGGAACATTAAAAAATAAAACTTAAATATAAATTAAGATTCAGTGTTTTGTAATTACAGAATTATATTTACTTGATAAAGTTTAATAATTATAGTTGCTAAAAATAAATAATTATGAATGAAATTGCAGAAAATGAATTTAATTTGAAATATATTAAGGCATATTTTGTTTGCCAATTCAAGTTGGCAATGTGTGAGTACATAAATAGACATTGAATGCATACGTTATGGTATTTTATAAGAGTTTATCAGCTTTGTACTATACTTCACATGTTCATCATTGTTTTCTTTGATTTTCCTGAAGAAAGTATTAAATAAATAAAGAAATAAATAAAAGCGTGTTCAAACATTTTATTTGATTTATATTTACTTTAATAGTTTCTTCCACGTTCATACATTTCAAATGTTTTCGTGTATGGATATCAAATAATAATTATTTATTTATTGAAAAAACTTTAATTCAAACTAAAGTGTAATAAGTGCGCATAAAAGTATAAAGATGCATTTTCCTGCTTGATACGAACATTATCTTTGTCATACATGTAGAATGTGTCAGTAGTTTATAACGAATATGCACAGATTTAAAATTCACACACTTTAATTACACAAATATTGATCAAATAGTTACACTTTTAAAATAATACAGTTATTCTTACAGTGCCTTCTGGCACTGGTAACGGCATCATATGAAAAAATTATCGGCGAATCACCTGTTCGAATCTGTGTTACTATAGTATTTCACTCACTTGTTTCTATTTAGGTATTCTCTCCTGTATGGGAGCTTGCGCAATACTAGCATACAACTAATGACATCTAGTTTGGATTTTGGATCCGACATATATTATATCTCTACAATAGGTTATTATATAAATCAATGTACATTTCAAATTTCTCTTCATTACTTTAATACGAAAGAGTATTTATAAAATTTAAAATTATTTTGTCTTGAATTAATATTTAAATAATACTACTTTCACATTATTTGATTTATCAAGTTTACATGCATTATATACATAAAATATTAAAATGTACATAAAATGTATTTATATAATACATAAAATGTATTTATCATATTACGTTGATTTTATTTACAAAATAAATATTATACATACATACACACACACATGTATATATATATATATATATATATATATATATATATATATATATATATATATATATATATATATATATATATATATATATATATATATATATATATATATATATATATATATATATATATATATATATATATATATATATATATATATATATATAAATATATATATTAAAAAATTAAATTCTTTTGTTTAGTAAAAGTTATTAAAATTTATTTCTTAAGCTCTATATTCATAAAATCATTTTTTTTTAAATTTTTGAAAATATTCTTCCTCTGTTACATATTAAAAAACAATTTGTCCCCCTCAACAGGAAATTATTCTAGAAACACTTTAATATGAAGTGCATATAACCAAAAATGTTAAAAGGGAAATTTAATCAATTAAATAAATTCCATTAAATTTTTTTAATATTCAGATCTTTTTATTACTAAAAAAATCTAATTATTATCTCTATTCAAGATGTTAGCTGAAAAGAATAAGCATTTTTAACTATGCGTTTGAATCATTATTGGATTTAATGTTCAGGCCAATTAATTTTTATATAAGAACATTTTAACAAATTTTATATATTTTTATATTTTTTTACTGACATTTTAATCACAACTTTCAAAGATGTGAGCAAACTTATTAACTTAAAAGTAATTTTTACGCTTCCTAAAACGCTATCAAAGATATTTTCTAAATTGAAAATTAGAAAAAAGCTATATTTGAACTTCAAAATATTTAATCTTCCTAATTTTCCTTTAGAAAAATATTTCTGGGATTTTACTTATATATATATATTTAAATATATATAGCAATATATATATATATATATATATATATATATATATATATATATATATATATATATATATATATATATATATATATATATATATATATATATATATATATATATATATATATATATATATATATATATATATATATATATATATATATATATGTATGTATGTATGTATATATGTATACAAAAAATTTTAATCAAGGTAAATAGCGAATTCTAATTTTTAATTATGAGCAATTGAACAAGATATAATTCTTGTACTTTCTTTATGTTAATTTGGATTGGCACATTGGCTTAAACACTAATTGTTTTTTATATCAAAATCAAAACAAATGTCTCCTTTGTTACATTTCCATTGAAAATTAATAATTCGATTTTGATTTATATAGAATTTTAAGCAAATCTCAATAATAATTTCAATTTATTTATTATCAATTAATATATATCTGAATTATTGCTTTCAACTTTTAGCTATATGGGCATTACATTATAAGAAATTATAAACATATAATATTAATAAATTGCGTTTCGTACATATAGATGTATAAAAGAAGAAGTTATAATGAAACAATTAAAAAATAACACTTTTTTAAAAAAACTTTTGATTTTATAAGTGATAGTTGAGTTTGTTTAAATTAATTTTGAATTATATTTATTTAATGTTTGATTATTCGTTTATTTTATTTATTTATTCCTAAATATTTTACATACAAAATTAGTTTCTCACTCCATGAAACATTTTCAAAACCAGGTATACCAAAAACAAACCAATGATATTGTGTTAATTTAAAAGTATATTTTTCAAACTGCTTATAAATAAAATGAATGTTATAAAATTCAGTTAGTTCAAAATAAATCTTCAGAAATTAACCACAAATAAAATACAAGCAATATCTCACGAAATGTCTAGACAAGATAATATATTGCATTTTACTGGGAATCGAAACAACTACTAAATTTAAATCAAAGGTAACACTGAATTCATTCAAAGATTTTATCATTAAATTATGCATACAGTTTGCAGGTAAAACCATAATTTAATTTATTGAACAAAGTATATAAAACATGTTCACGTACAAATTACTTAAAGTTTGAGTGAATTTTTTTGAAAACATTTCAAACTTTTTTATGCTATCTATAATTCGAATACATTTTCATTAAGAATTTCCTCAAATAATGTACAAAAAGTGATTTTATACTTAAATGTAATATAATTTAAAATAAGCATACATTTTTATTTAACTGAATATGTTAAATTCCACTACAAAATGCTTGAAACATGTTGGAAATTTCAACATCAACATTTCGTTTCCAAAATAATGCAGATTATCAATTTTGAAGTAGAGTTAGAACTAATTTACCATTCATAAAATTTGTTTCAAGAATAGTACAAATGATTGTCAAAAATATTTTTTTTATATTGAAGGTATTGAAGGATAAACGTCATGTTTTGTAATTATTTTGCTGATGAAAAAAAATAAAGGTGTCTTTAAAATTTATTTTATATCACTATCCCTAATAAGAAAATACTATAGTAAAGAAGCTCAAAAAAGTATACATAGAGAGAAAATACGGTACTAGACAATTAGTTTGGACATTTAATATTTAATAGTAATTAGGTTTCAAGTTCCAGTATTTTAATTTCATTTTGTTGAAACCATATGAAAATACAGAATATGTATCTAACTGTTTGGAATAAGTATAATTATTTACACAAACATGCCCAAATAATATGTTTTGTTCTAATAAATGTAGCTGTTTGAAGATGCATTTTCTTAGTATTCCGTTATTAGGCACACTGAAATAAAATAAGTTTCATATCAAGAGTCGCATTTTTTTTATTAAAAACGATTACAAAATATTACTGCCTAACTTGTAGCTCAAAGAAATGATGAAAATTTCAGACGAAAATCCATGAAAATGATTTTATAACCAGAAAGCAGCTAAAGATATTTTCAGAAAAATGTATTTGAATTATTGGGGAAACGAAATGTTAATTTTGAAGCTTTTGTCATGTTTATACAGCTTATTGATACAAAATTACACAATATTTGGCAAATATTTCTAGCATATAATTTTTTAGTACTTATTTCAAAGCAGTTAGATTTCAACTCCCAATATTTTATTTTTGTTCCCTATGTTTCTTATCAAAAGCAAATATTTATAGTTGCCGAAAGAAGATGTATAAAACAGGTACATCTCATAAACACACACGCATACGCATTAAATAATATAATTTTTGGATGAAAATTTGGAAAACAACTAAGTCTTTATATTTGCTACAGATCTCCTCATTCGAGATGAAAATAGCTTGCAACAAACATATGTAACATGTAAACTCGAAATAACAGAAGATTAATGAAATTTTTCCTCTATTCTGAATTGGGTTTCTAATCTTTTCAAATTCTATTTGAAAAATTAAAACAGATTTCAAATTTATGCAATTATTTTTAACCATAACAACAGGATTAATCTTGACCATTTAAAGTATTTTGGAAACAATAATTTGAGTTTCCAGATATGTGCCAACAAGATATTGAAGACTGCATTTCTGCAATATTATTTCTGCATTTTTATTTTAAATCCTGGCGACTCAAATACGTTATTTATAATTCTGAATCTCATGATGCTTCATTTGGTGAGAATATGCGTAGTTATAGGAAATATATCTCATGCAATAATCAGCAGGCTGATTTTATCTTATTTTATTACAGTACATAGGTACTTCTTTCAAGAGAAAGTAATGAAAGTTAGTTTGCTGTGACAATAACTATTCCACATAATTTAGTATTGTTATAAAATTTGTGTTACACGTTTCAGCGATAAAAATTTCTGATATTATAGTGGCATTTAATATTCATAAATATTAGTATATAAGTTCAATAATTATTTATATTCTGATTTGAAAAAAATGTAAATTTTATTCTGTGAAATAATATAAATTAATCAATAATATAATAACTGCCAATATAAATATTTCTTTTTCAAATACAAAAGAGAAAAATACACATTATGAAGTCTTAAAATGTATTATTATTGTTTTGGTAAATTCAAGTCTTAAAATAAGATATTAATCTTTAGTTAATAAAATAAAGTAACTGAAAAAAAATCAATGAATTCAATATTATGAATAGCAATAAATACTATGTCTGGTAAGTTATAAAATAATTTATAAAAATATGCTTATAAAACTTGTTAACATACATATTTTTCCTTTTCAATGTATTCAAAATCACTTTTCTTATATTATAAATGCAGATAAAGCAATGGTTTCAATTAATTTTCCCTTAATGACTTTAAAGTAACTGTTAATTTTTAATTAATTTTAAATAAGTTTGAATGATATATTAAAGTTTTCATGAAATGGGATTAACTTTTCTGAAATGTGCTATTCATTTAAATATTCATTTAATTCCCTTTGAGACATTTCAAACTTAATAGCTAGAGTTTTGTAGCCACAATTAATTGAATTATTTTAAATTGAACTTCAAATTAAAAATATAGTTAAGATAACATAAAATAAAATATTATTTCATTCTTGAGTTTACTTTCCTTTATCCTATTTTGATGGATTTATTTGAACAAAGTTAAGTCTTAGTCAATATTATATTAGGTAAAGATGCATTTATCCAAATTGTTATGGACATTATTATTGAAAAGAATAGCATTTTTTTAATTTTGAAAATATTAAAGTAGAATTGAATTTCTACAATCCACTTGTGTGCTTATGTATAAATTAGGCATAAACTGTATAATACGTAAACTTATTTGAATGGTTAAGATAAAAGCACATAAAAAGGAATTTTTTCGGTATACTTTTTGTGAGAAATAAATGATTACTATTAAAGAGAAAAGCATTTAATGAATTTCCGCACAAATTTTATGTATCAAATTAATTTTAAAGTATAATGTAAATACAAATAAATTATCCCTTTTTGAGTACGCATCTTAATATTTATGTTGCAAGTCAGTTGCATAGTTGATTAATAATTATAGCATAATTTATGTATTTTTACTTTTTGAATTGTCATTCCTAGTGCAATCCAGGATTACTAAAGTGATCGATACTTGAAAAATGATGATATAACAATTTTATATATATTTACTATTTAATGCTATCCTTAATAAATTCCTTGATCTTAAATTATGGGACTTTTTCTCCAAAAGTGCGTGAGGTAATGTATCATTTTTTCAAAGTTAATTGAATTATTAAACAGATATAATTGATTATAAGGAAGTTTTGTTACATTCTTCTGCTGATGAATATGTACAAAGACTTGCGTCGACGTAGGACACAAACGTGAAAGCATTATTCATGCCTGATGAGGAGTATTGGACTTTGCGCCATAAAACACAACCAACCATGCCTGATGAGTAATATATAAGCAGATATACAAACGAAATATGTAAGCATTACTAAGAAATCCAAAGATACTTTAGAATTTTATATACGGTGTTGCACTCATTATTTTTAGATTACTCTATTTAAAGCAAACTTATAAAATACGATGATTTAGCTGTAACCAACCTGTACTATACTAACGAATACAAATGTAAAACAACGAAAATAATAATCGTACTAACTCTTAAATTAGTCACTAACTTTATTAACAACCATAACTAACTTTTAAAAAAAGAAATTTAAGAATGTACTTAGTATATTTTAATATTTAATAATTGCTGAGAGATTTTTTAATATAAAATGTGGTATATATGATAATATCACGTGACTTCAGAGAAGTTGTAAATGTCTTGAAATATTGCTAAATGCCCAAAAATATGAATCTAACTAGCTGAAATAGCTAAGATATGGTACAAAGTTTATTTAAGTTGCAAGAAGTAAAGCTGTAAGAAATAGACTGTTATATTGACCCTACAGCACAGACGCCAATGTCTGGAATGATGCTGGATCCCAGGGATGTTGACTACGGAGCGGCTAGTAATTATTTTCTCAGATGAGTCTGTTTCTTCAATGATAGTTACCATGAAAGAATGTGGTGTCAATGTTAAGACATTTCCAATTCTGCAGCCCATGTGGAATGCCCCACCTCGCAACAGCGAAGCATCATGGTCTATGGTGCTATTAGATACATTCCAAGGTTGCTTCTAGTGCATATTCATGGCCATATGACACCCCAAAGTTATGCGGATGAAATATGCTGCAGCCGGTGAACTTCAGGGGATTCTCAATGCCCTTTATCGGCAGGATAATACCCAACCGCATACTACTCTCAACACTCAACGTACCCTTCAAGATGAACAGATGCTACTTACCTGGCCAACTTGCTCGTCAGATCTGTAACAAATAGAACACGTTTGGGATAGACGCCATTTGCAACGCCTATCACTGACCTTTCAGAAGATACACCTTGGCAAATTGTTGACAGAGAATGGAAAGCATTTTAACGATATATATATATATATATATATATATATATATATATATATATATATATATATATATATATATATATATATATATATATATATATATATATATATATATATATATATATATATATATATATATATATATATATACTAATATAAACTAATATTTAGAGTGAAAAGTGTTATGTATTAACGGAACTTTTTTTATATCTGTCTTACTGGAACAAATCTAAAAATTTAATATGGACAAATAAATAATGAATGTATCTCTAATTCACATTTTTTCCTTATTTCAGGAATAATAAGTCATTTACATATGATATAGTTTTTTCGCCTCCTATGATGAAAAATGTAACAGTGTCTCGTCACTGTACTGTTACCTTTCACTGCGGGATTAACTCCAGAATATTTGAAAAAAGTGGTTGATATGAATGGTAGCCGGAAATTATTTTTGAAAAGTAAACTTTGTTTTAAATTTGGAAAAGAGAAGAAAGGATTCTCAACGAATTCTATAAATTACAGCAATTGCGTGTGGAATTAAAAGGGTAATTTCAATTTTAACGAATAAATTATTGAAATTTTCTGGAAGTTAACTTCTTCTAAATTATTGAAAATGGGCATTTTTTTTTCAAAATCGTCATCTGGATTTATAGAAAATAATTCACCATTACAATTGTTATTGTTACGTTTTTAAATTCCATTTTGTTTGAATGAGGACTGCTACTTATAAATCTCAATTTTTTTTTTAAAAAATAATGTAAAATAATTCTTCACCTTTCAGAAAAATTGTTAAATGGTTTTTGTCATATATTTATGATATAAATGATTTCATGAATTTTTATTTTACGGTTACATGATAACAGAAGTTTTAGAGTTATATCTCTGTGGGAGCCTTGCTTTGTTTGTATCTTAAAGAGAGAGGTCTGTTGCACAGTATGGCAACACTGATCATGAATTTTAGTTTCAAACTGACTTCGAAGGTCTGAAAGATTTATCATCGAGTTTTGACTAAGTTATCTAAATGAATACATAATTATTATAAAATATTGATTGTTATAATTAGTAATACAAACTGGCAATACGACAAGCTGCCAGTTGGACATATTTTAGTTTTGAGTACATTCAAGAAGATTTTTAAGATGATTAAGTGTTATTATTAAACAATAGAGTTTTGTATTATGTAGATATATAAAAAAATGCGTTCATTACGATTTTCTTTTTATCAATACAATTTCCAAAATCAACAGAATATGGAAAATTCCTACTTTTATGTGTATTTCATTTTGACATTTCTATGATTAGATTATTTGAAAAAAATAGATGGATTTATTGGGGTTTAATTTTTGTAGTTTATGAATGCATATATTTGTTTCATTATAATTCAAAATTATATATCGAAGCATTTTTTAAAAATGTTGGAAAGTTAAACTAAGAAAATATTACTAAAATAATAGTACTTTAAAAATTAATATTTAAAAATTAAACAAACATTTTGTAATTTTATATGTTTAAAAATAATAAATTTAAGTGCTAAACAAGTAAAAACATTGAATTGCTTTAAGTTAAAATTATAAAAAGATTTAACACTAAAAGACTTAATTAAAATACTTTACGCTATATGTTAAAATAAAATAGAATAAATAACTGTTCATATCAATGATTAAATACACATGAGATTGCACAGAATTAAATTGTACAACAAAATTTTATATAAACAAACTATGTAATTAATTCGACACATTCTACTATAAAAAGAAATTATAAATGGCCAAATTAAAATTATTTTTAAAAGGAATACTTTGTATTTTTGAAAAGAAATATTTAACTAAATTTAATTATAATCGCAGATGAATTGTAAAAAAAAACTTTATATTTATTAAAAACTGTATATTCGTTTGTATGTGAAAAAGTAATTTACTTTTATTAGCTGTAAAAATAAATTGCTATACTTTCCTTCTACAGAATATTTCTGTGAAAAATTTCTCAATAAAATATAAAGTTGGAAGCATTACTCTAAAATTGTTCTTTTCTCTTTCAAAGTAAATAAATTGATTTTTTTAAGAAACTACCACGCACAAACTTCGAGTGATAAATTATTTTCTTAGATTTTCCATCTGTAATGATTAACGAGAATAAAATTAACTTTTGGACACATTTCAACTTTAATTTAATAAATGAATATAAATATTCATATGGTGATCAAACGATTAGATTTGCAAATTATTTCCACAAAATTTCTTAA
This sequence comes from Latrodectus elegans, assembly GCA_030067965.1. Lineage (NCBI taxonomy): Eukaryota > Metazoa > Arthropoda > Arachnida > Araneae > Theridiidae > Latrodectus > Latrodectus elegans. The sequence goes on from CM057816.1 coordinate 36,593,112, forward strand.
ATGATATTAACACCACATATATTTTTGGATTAAGTTATAAGGGTATAAAATAATATTAAATAAATTACGATGCATTTAATTATAATTAATTTATAATAGTGTACTAATGCATTATTTACAGCAATATTTTGATAAATACTAAAGTTGGAATGTATTAATCAATTTAATCATCAGTAAAAAAAATATTATCAAATTTTACCATTCTGAATTTGCAAAAATTTTGCTTAAAAATGTATGCTTCACTGTTAACACACACACGATCGCTATTATATTTTATTTAAGTATATATTTTGAGAAAACGTATTCTCTCTTAATTAATATTTGTTAACATTGGTCTTACCTGAGATATAAATTCTTAAACTTAAATAAAATATATTTCTTAAATGAATATTTTATCTAATATTTAAAAAAACATTAATTAGAACAATCTTTAGAAAATGTCCTTTTTATACAATCATTAAAATATTTTTACACACAGGAAATCTGATAAATTATAAAGACTACTGACAAAGATTCAGCATTTCGCACTTTTGACTACACTCATCTTCCATGAGGCAGCAATATATGAAGTAAATAAATTAATTAAAAAATATAAAATCCTTATTAGTTTGGTGGAAGGAATTTGACAAAATTTGTTTTTATTGCCATATTCCTTATAAAATCTTTATATGAAGTATACTTTCATTTGAACAAAATCAAAATATTAATTTAAATTTACAATTTATGACTTCCCAATTGTATTCAGAATTAAATGTGTTCATTAAATCTCAAAAATATTCACACATGCATATGTTTTCTTAAGTTTTAAAATTATTCATTAGAAGTAAAATTACTTACTTCCACTTATTTTGGGTAAAATAGTTTTGTTAGTATTTAAAACCCGTATACTGACAAAGTAAAAACAAATTTTTATGCCTGTAATGAGAAATACAGTTAAAGAGATACTTTTATTAATTTTACGGCAATGGAAAATCACACGGTAAAAATCCGAATGCTTTCTTTATGCTAATCATTCCTTTAAAGAGTTTGTATGCAACATTTAAAATATATTTTAGGAGAAAAATTTAGCAGTGGTTTAGAAGCAGATGTTTTAACCAATATAATCAGTTAATGAAGTTGTAGCAAATTTCATCCAAGATTAAATCTCATTTACTTTAACATTGCAAAGCTCAAATTTCTCTAATTTTTTTAAAGTATTTATGAATATTTTTATCTCCTATTAAGCATATCATTAACATTGTGAATCCTTCTCTTGGAATAATAAGGTTAAAATAATAATTTTCCATCAACACAGTCAACTTTTTCAAACTCACTTTACCACTTTACTTATGAAAAATAATCTTTACTGATATGGTTCTGAAATCAGATTAATTAACAAGAGCTGACATTCTGGAAACTGCTTGTTAATTGAATTTATTGCTCAACACCTCTTACTTATTAAGCTATTCAATAAGTTGCATTAATTAAATTAATGTTTGAATTCTGTCGTAAAGTTGGGGGTCAAAAGAATATTTTTTTTCCATTTATGGAATGCAATTTTGGTTCTAATCATTCTACTCAATGATATGATCCACCATTTACTGTGATTTCTTCATGAATAAAATTTATTTGAAACCTTCTAATAATAATTTATCACTATTCTATTAATCTATCCCTCTCTCTCACACCCACACCCACGCACGCGTGAATATATTAGTTTAAATTTCTGTCGATATGTATAGATTAAATATCAAATATTTATTTTTCACTAACTTGCAAATTTAATTGACTCTATTATATGAAATAAATGGTATAATGTAAAACAAAGCAACTGTATTTTTTCTTTTAAATTTTATTAGAATTACTTTTTTTTGGTTGAAATCTTTACTATGATTTACATTCCTGGAGTATGAGAAAGTTGCTTAAAAGTATTAAAATCATTTCCATTTCACTCTTTAACTATTTTAGAACTAATAATATAAAGTATACATCTGTACCGTCGGCACCTTTCCCATTTCAGAAGATTCATTCAAAGATTAAACACGAGAATAAAACCACTTGTATTGTCCCTCCTGAGCATCATTGGTACCGCTGGTATCTAATTTTCCTTGATTTACATGAATTATTAATTATTTAACTATAAAATGCATGCATTTTTCTACTTAGACAGAGCATCATCTTATTTAGTCCAACTCCACATGATCATTGATTACAATTGGCTTAAGAAATCAATGGTTACATTACCTACATTCTTCATATAATGAATGTGTCTTAAGTTATATAATAAAATCATTATGTACATATTGATCAAGGAATTAATAGGGTCTCTTGTTTGCAAGATTAAGTTATAAACATCAGGTATGTAAATAAAAAAAAACTTCGCCCAATAGACATAATTCAAATATTGAGACTAAAAATGTCAAATGAAAAACACACTTTGTCTTCTGTTTCAGATTAGAATAAATTGACATTTTGAAAATAAGCATGAGTATTATCAATTAACTGTGAAATATAAAATCTTGACTTTAAAATGAGGTTATTAAGCACACATTTCTATAAGACATAAATATATTGAATAATACAAATATTTTTGTTAACTTTATAAAGTGACAAATGAAGTGTATTTGACCTACATGTACTGTTGTTTAAAATAAATTTAAAAGTACTTCTCATGATTTTGACTCACATGCTTAATATAAATACTCGAGATAAAGCGTTCCTTGCATAAAATGCTTTTTACTTTTTAAATCTTGATTTAAAATAATGTAAAAAATTTACACTATTACTAATAATCAATAATTAGTTTGAAAACAATTTCTTGAGAAGTAAACTTCTAATTTAAATTTATAATGCTTTATAACCTATATAAATTTGATTGGATCAAAATTATATGATTAAAATTTACGGAATTCGGTCAATGAATTATATTAATAAAAATTTGAAATTTATTACCATTCAAACTTATGCATTTTTATTTTTCATTTAGATTGTTAGCTATTAATAGTTTTAGAGAATGAGATTATAATATAAATCTATTTTTAAGATTTGGAGCACAAATACAAACCTTAATATAAATTCTTAAGAAATACTTGACTGCATTTTTTTTTATCATACACGACAATGAACATTAATGTTTATCTGGATATTGTTGTATTGCATTCAACAGTACTACAATTTTATAGGTTATTGGAAAATTTTACTTTTCTGTTTATAATTAGTCTTAAAGAAGCTTTTTTTTCATTTATGTTGTTCCATGAAAAAATTTCTATGTTGAAAGTATAAAATCAAATTATTTCACTCTAGGTTTATTTAAAGAATTTATTCTTGCGCTCTAAGTTTATCAACATTTCGTGTACCAACAAACCCAGTTAAGGTCTCAAGATTATCTGTTGAAGGATTTACAAATGGATCTAATTTTGGAGAGAGAGGCAAAGATTTCTCTTAGTCGGAGATTAGGAAGCTTTGTAAGAAATGGTAATGACATGGTATTTTTTCAGTGTTTGTGAATCAATTGTGAAAACAACGAAACTTGAGAGATCTGCTTTTGACATTTTCTCTGTAACTTGCAAATGAGTCTTACTTTTTCGGAACAAATAGAAAACCTTTCTTTATTTCAGGAAGAAATTGTTGCCAAAGAAGTTTCAGAAAATCCTTATTAAGCAATCTATTGACTGTATATATCTTTAAATTTTCATAAAAAGTAAGATGGTTTATTATCTCTTATCTGCATTGCAAAAAGCAATTTATTAGTTTGAATATTCTCAAAACAATATTATTGAGCTATTACTTTTAAGAGGTTTACATTTCAGATTAAACATTTACGCTCATAAAATAGTTCTAAATATTATGCGTCTTTCAGTCTTGAGGATTTGTCATAAATTTTGAGTTTTCAGGGATTTTTTCACATTACATAATTTATGTTACTATTTAACAAATAACATAGAAGTTAAAATAGTAATATTATAGTATAAAAGAAAATTTTAAATTTACATTATACTGAGATTGGGATCAAAATTTAAAATATCTATCAATATATATTGACTGATAAAATATTGACTCAATACAAATAAAAATATTGATTGAAAAATTAATACATTATCACATATTTTCATAAAAATATAAGTTTGAAATATTTTCAGTAGTAGGGAATTTCTAGAAATATCTTATAAATGATATTATATAAAATCCAATTCAAGTATTTTAATGTGTACCACATAATTTATTGACTAAATATTCTTATGCTACACTTTAGCTTGCTACTCTATATTTAGACAAAAATAAGATTAATGATTTTAACATTTGATTAAATGCAATTCTCAAGTGACATATTAAAAATTGGTACTATTTCTAGTTATCTTTTTGGAAATACTGAAATACCTCATTTCTAAACTAAATATTTTCTCAAATAAGAATCGTTTCTTTATAGAAATTATGTTACAATTATTTTTATACATTTTGGTATGTCTGTGATTATCCTGAATAATTTATTCGAATTATTTGTCGTTAAATATTTTTTTCTCATTTTAATCATATTAAAGCAATAAAACAAATATAATATAATTAAGTGTAGAAATACTAAATTCTCATCTTTCCAAAATAACATGGTCCTTAGCAATACAATTTCGAAATTCCACTGCTTGTATTTCATTTATATTTAATTGCTCCTATAAGTTACGTAATTCTAGAAAAATAATCTTCTTAATAGCTAAATATAAATCACATTTAATTTGAACTTTGTAAAAAAAAAAAAAAGAAATTTTAAATGTCCTAAGTTATATCATATAAATATTTCACTTTTGTTTTAATTTCGTTAAAATATTAGCAGCTTAGAACTTGTAGTAACGCATGATAAAACATAATGGTTATACATTTCAGAGCTTTCTTTATAATATTCAAATATAAAAACATGCCCATTTTCATACAAGATTAATTTTTTTTTGTAATCTCTCTGGTACATGAGATATTAATAGCATAAAAATAATGCAAAAAAATTTATTTATTTTACTTGATCAAAAACACTTTCAGTGTAAAATACAAATATTATAATCAGATTTAAAAATGTAAAAGAATATCATGGTATTAATAGCTCAAATGCCAATTTTAACATGAGTATTGTTAAATTCAATTTTAAACATCTATAAATATTTAACTAAATTTTATTAGTTACTTTAAGATAAGAAAATATCAGTTTCTTTAAAGACATATTTTTAATGCATTTTACTATTTTATACATTTTGTTAGTGGCATGATAACCAGAACACTGTACAGCACAAATATAAGAAAGAAAAAAATAAATGCTTCTAAAATAAATTAGATGATGATAAAGTGTCATTTATTTTCCAATAATAAGAAGTATTTTAAGTACAAACTTAATTTGTGATTATAACTGTAATTTAAAAGATGGCTATTAAATTTGTTAACATTTTAAATTCTCTCTTAAATGCTTGTTAGGTGTAAGTCATGCAAATATATTTATAACTTAGGTTACACACTGTTAGATTTCTGAAAAAATAAATGTATTTCTTGCTAAATAAAGAAAAATAAAAGAAAAAGACAAATGTTCCGCAATTTGAAAAATGGCTTATTATTAGTTTTCAATTGGCTCTCCTGGATTTTGAAGATGACAAATCTGATTGGCTTATCAAAAATAATCATATCAAAGGTTTTAAAGAGTTGCATTCAGAGCCCTCAATTAAATGTATTGTCAGAGTCAAGTGTACAGTAAAAATACATAGTTTGATACATGTGAAAAAACAATAATTTCTACCTGAAATGCAAACATTTCTTTCCAAAATTGTTAGGAAAATGAACACAGGACATCTGAAATTGATTAAGTCAAAATATCTTATGAATCATGACACAACTTGTGGCTTTAAATAAGACGCTTAATTTGGGAAGGCACCACAAAATCATGAATCCATTTTGCTTCCGTGTTATCTGTTTAATGTTCTTGTGAGGGTATCATGCTACGAGGCATAATTTACTCCAAAGAAAGCACCACCTCTGATTCCTTGAAGGTAAATGCTGCTTACCCAAGAGATACCTAAGTATTCTAGAAGAAGAATGTTGCAATTTTTACTGAGGTGACCACAGATACTTCATGGACATTAACGAAGCTATGCATCGCGATAGAAGTATTCAAAATTGCTGAGCTTAATTAGTAATAATTTGATTTTCAATATCTTCCTTTGATACTACAAAATAATGATCTTATCTCCATGGATAAGGGGAAAGGTATGATTAAAAAAACACATCCGACGGCATTCTTATATCAATTTACAAGATAAAAAACTACACGGCTAATGTATAGTACTTAATGGACATCAATTTACTTCAAACTCATTGTTTTTGTAGAAGGTGGTTCTCAGTTTTTAATTCTCTACATATTGTTAGCATTTATTAAAGGAAAATTATTAACTACTAAAAAAACTAAATAAATAGTTGAGTTAACTTTGAAGAACTAAATAAGTATTATTATTAACTACTAAATAAATATTTCAGTTATTTTTTTTTATTTTGGCAGTTTTATTCATAATATATTCTTAATTTATGTGTAGCAGATAAAAAAAATCAGTACTATTATTTTTCATAGTTGCTTTAAGCAATTTCTTTTCTTATTAAATTTATGTTTAATTTCTTCGATATCATATACAAAATAGCAATCGATGTATTCACAAGTATATAATAGTAAGTAAAACTCTACTAAACCTAAAAGTCTTTTCATAAATATTATTAGAAATCTATAAAAGATATCTAATATTTAATTAATTACTTCACTAATTAAGAATTTGAGCATACATATTAAGCATAATATTGTAATTTGACAATATTTTTGTTACGTGTTATTTGCAAGGAATATTAAAATTAAAATTAATTAATTTTGCTAATAACTCAAAATGAGTTTCTTAAGAATGAATTTAACTTTATAAATCTTCTCCCCCTAATGTTTAAAACTAATTATATATATTTGACCACCATTAGCATTACAACTTTGAAATAAAATGCATTGTCTGACTATACACTTCAGTAACATAAACTAATTAATATAATGCATCATAATTTAGTAACACAAGTGTTATACAAATCACGATGAACAATAGGCAAATTTTTGACTCTCGACAATTCATTAAATCTTACCTATTTTCGAGATACCAAATTTTATAAAATTATTTGCCTTGATTTTATATCAATGTTTTTGTTTTATATTAAATTAAATATATAAATCAAGTAACGAATTTATCAGCATGACTTTATACAATAAAATGGTCAGAAAAAGTTTTCCGTGGTTACTTTATAATTAATACAGATTTATTAAAACAAATGCTTCTCTTTTTTAAATAAGGAATTTAACATCAGAACATCAATACTTATAGATCCAAGTTAATTTTAGAAACTTGAATCCAAATTTCGCATCACATATTAATTGCTCATATAGTTTCAAATTAATGTTATTAAATTTGTATAAAATTGTTGAAAATATGTACACTTCAATTTAAATAAAGATTTTATATATGTTTTACTTCTATCATAATATGTATGGCATTTTTCTTCATACCATATAAGAAAGTAATTTTTTGCATTCTACTTAATCTTGTCGTAATGATCAATGTACAAAATACGCTTCTTATCAAGGAAAACTATATGGATCCAAACTTCATATTTTAAGCATCTTAACATACAAATCCTTGAACTAATTCTATTTTGGAGCATTATGTGAATCATTGTATTCAATTTTATTACCATGCATACTTTAAAAATGCTATATTTTTACATATCTGCCAACTTTGTCTTATTTTTGAAGTTATTCAAAAATCAAATAGTTTAAGAAGTATTACCTTAGTGTACTTGTAGCTTATAAAATGCGTTTTCAAACCAATATTTAAATTTCTTGCTCAGCAAACAGAGCAGGAACTCTAAAAATGAAAATGAAATAATGTCGGTATAGATATAATCATCTTCATATCAAGTAAGATGAATTAAGCTCTGACATCATTTTCTTGATAAATTATTTTTATTGAATACGTATAATGTAAATAAAAATATTATGAGACCAATGTTTGATTTTTAAGCATTTCAAAACGGAAAATAAATTGGAAAACAACATTTGACTCTGTTTTACCATTTGTTTTTATTAAGACATTAAAGTTATTACTTAATTAAATAAAATACTTTATTATATATCAGAAAAAGAGAATCTAATTTGATTATCTTCATTTATAAATAAGAGGGAACATATTTTTTTGTATAATGAAGACTTATTCTTTATACAAAACTAAATTTATTAAAAAACTTTACTCAAACTGTCTCTCAATAAAATGAATATTTCCATAGATTTTTTTTTTTTTAATTTCAGTGAGAAAATAATGAATGGATTTATAAGAGCATAAAATACAGATTTATATTTTTATTTGCTATCGAGTTATAACTTAATTTTTCACTTTCATTAAATATTTAGTGTACCAGGTGCATGCAGACTTATAAATTCACACACACATTTGACACACAAAAGTGTGTGTGTGTGTGTGTGTGTGTGTGTGTTTGTGTGTGTGTGTGTGTTTGTGTGTGTGTGTTTGTGTGTGTGTGTTTGTGTGTGTGTGTGTTTGTGTGTGTGTGTGTTTGTGTGTGTTTGTGTGTGTGTGTGTGTTTGTGTGTGTGTTTGTGTGTGTGTGTGTGTTTGTGTGTGTGTGTGTGTGTTTGTGTGTGTGTGTGTTTGTGTGTGTGTGTGTTTGTGTGTGTGTGTGTTTGTGTGTGTGTGTGTTTGTGTGTGTGTGTGTGTTTGTGTGTGTGTGTGTTTGTGTGTGTGTTTGTGTGTGTGTGTGTGTGTGTGTGTGTGTGTGTGTGTGAGAGAGAGAGAGAGAGAAAGATACGATGATACGTGAAAAAATATTTAAACTTTATATAAATACTCAAATTATATAAATAACTCAAATTACATTGAAAATACAAATGATTCCCAGCACATATTTTGAAATTTGATTTAGGACATATATAAGCTACAGAATTGGAATTTGTTTCGATTGTTTCTAAATGATAAAAGATGCATATTGTCAGAAATATAAATTCCTAAAATTTCAAATATAAGGTCTAAGTCAACTGTAGTAACCATATTTCATCTTTTAAAAGAGAGATAAAAGAACTGACAGTTTTACGGTTATCTTTGTTGGTGTATGAGGCACGAAAATTGTTTCCTTATTTGAATCTCTTTCCGCCATATCGAGTGACTAGAGAAAAATCAGTGGAGTGTAAACACAAGATACCATTCAAATGATTAATTTATAAATACTTATCGATTACAATATAAGTAACATTCCATTTTAAATAAAAAAAAATTTTCTTAAACAATATTCATGGAAACATGTTGCTTCTTCCTTTATTTTATTAAAAATTAAATAAAATGTTTGTAGTCAATATATTTTATTAAATGTCTTCAAATCACTCATAACAGTCGATATTATAATAAGCAATGAATATTTATTAATATCTGTCATGTATATAGAACACACAAAATTTTTCTGCAGGAATTTCTAAAATTTAAGCCATATCCATTAGATGTCTGTAGTTTAGATATCAATGAATACCATGCTTAGATAGAATGAATACCATCACTTAGATATTTTATTTAGATATTGCAATTGAAATATATATGATCAATATCTTAACATATAATCTCATAGGTATCCTCATAGATACCGAAATCAGTATTTATAGATGTTTTTATCAAGTGTTATACAATTGAATTTTACAGGACGTACCAATTGTTGATATACTTATTAGATAATTAATTTAGAATATCTCTATACTTATGTTAAGAACATATGTTTAATTTTCTTTTAAATCCTCTTCTCCTCGACTTATTTCTCATTTATAATTTGGGAAACTTATAAGTTCTCTTTCCCGATTATTTCTGATTTTTAATTCCTTTGATATTTTTCTTCTCAGAAGTAGTTCATTTTAAAAAATATGGACTCATCATTAAAAACTATTTCATAATGGAAATATATAATGGATATATATCGCACATCTGAAATGGATATTTCTCAATCTTTTTTTGTGTTTAAGTATGTAATATTTTAAACGGTGGACATTTTGTGACATAACAAATATTTAAGGAAAATTTTAAGAAAAGTTTATAAATTAATTTTTTTTTGCATGAATAAATTTGAGCTCGTATATTTTAAAGACTGTCATCAGAAGGCTAAGTGGATAGCGTTCCTGACTCCTACGCAGTGGGTCCCGTGTTCGATTCCCAGTTTGGGCATACATGTTACATTCTTTCTCTGTTCTTTCTGTGTTTCCTTGCCCTTTCTTATATGATGATGTATGAATGTCGCAGAAGCTATAAACCGGTTTGTGGTAGTATGGCCAGGCAACCATACTCGGTTCCGCGACCTGGTTCACAGGTGCCCTGTGTAACGACAAATGAATAGATGTTTCTGGCATTGTTGGGGCAGAGTTCATCTCCCAAGTACCCAACGTTGGGAAAATAATAATAATTTCAAGTTTTTAGCGATTAAACTCTTACGTTTTGTGACACTATTGTAGAAAGATATTTCTTCTTTCAGAAATTTTTCACCTTAAAAGTAAGTTAACTGTGAAAACTTTTACTAAATACTTTGTAAATAGCCATTAATTCATTTTTATTTTATATCAGTATTACATTTTCAAAAAATAAACTAATGATAACTTTATTTATTAGCTCTTCTGAAATCATACATAATACACTCAGTGATGATGCCTAAATAATATATATATATATATATATATATATATATATATATATATATATATATAAACACATTTACTTATCAATAATCTCAGTATTAATTGTCAAAAATATTAATGATAGCATAGAAATTATTGGCTTTTATTTGTAAAATATTTTGTGTGCCCAGTCTAGTGGTCAGCGTGCCTGACTGCGGATAGGGATGTCTAGGTTTCGAATACCGGTTCTGGCGTGGATGTACTTTCTCTCTGTATGTGTCCTGTCTTTGTCCTTTCTGTGTATGAATGAGGTGTGGATGGTTTCCTACACTAGAAACGGCTCCCTATGGTATGCGCGTTTTGAAGCAATCGGATTCCCCATCAAATGTGGTTCAGTATGAAAAAGTGAAGCAGCGCACCCCATATTGTCAACCTAGCTGGCACAAGACAAAAAAAAATAACATTTTGTGTTTAGTGAATTAAGTTTATTAGGTAATAAAAAACTTATTAAAAGGATTAAAATATTTCCAAATAGTTATGATGTTCTACAGTGGATGTCAGTCAACTAAAGTAATTGTGAATTTCATAATGCAAACATAATTACTAATTTTATGGCATAAAACTAACGTTGATATGTTGAAAAAAAACGGAAATATATTCTCAATTGGGAATTAGGTTAATCTGAATGCAACACAAAACTATATTAAATAATTTACAGTTTGTATAACATATTTTAATAAATTAGAACGATTGTAAATATATGTAACATATAAAAAACACAAAATGATAATCAAATAATATAAAAAAGAAACAGAATATAAATTCATTTTTTAAAATACAAATTATTCAAAGCTCCCAAACAATTTTTCTTAGTTTAAATTATCATTTTTCTTATTTTATGTTTTTAAATTCGATTCTCTAATTGATATCAAAATACAATAAACAGTATTACATAAGTAGTTATATTAAATATAAAAAGTTTATATATAAATGTATTAGATATTAAACAAAAATAAACAATATTGAATAATTAGTCTAACAATTTCAATGTACATTTATAAACAATATGTAGAATTTTATTTTTCAAATCACATTAATAAAAATATTTTTTTTATCTATAATGTAAAAAAGTTCTTCAAGTTAAATGTTTCACGTGATGAATATACACTTCTTTATAACCTTTTTCCTCAGCAATTTTCAAATGGAAATTTAAAATGTAAAATGCCACGAATTTATAACTGACACCGATTCATTTGAAGATGCTCTGTTGTTCAAACAAATTATAGTGATTTAATCATAATTTAATTACGTTAATGCAATCTCAGTATTTATTGATTGCCACAGATACGTTTTGATCTGAGAAAGATAAAAATGTGTATATTAATAATTTAAATTTGTTTTTTGATAAATGACTATAATTTATCATATTTCTTGCATTTAATAACCCTCAAAATAGCATTTACTGATAGAGATAAATTTAAGATTAAAATTGAATCTGAAGTTGTGAAGAATCTAGATCATCAACATAACAATATGAAATGAAAATTTATAAATTTGGATTGTTATTTTTTCCAAAATTAGTACGTAAAACTACTGAGGAAAACTAGAACAATTTTCGTATTACTAACATTTTTCATTATATTTTTATTTGAATTATTAGCTATTAATATTTAATAAATAAATATCTAAAGAGATTTGCAGAGAATTAATTTGTTATTCTAATTTATATTTTTATCAAGTTCAGTTCTGTTTGATAAAAGAAACATTTTTAGAAGAATGTATTTTTAAGATGGATGAAACTGCGGTAGTTGTAATAATATAAATTCTATTTTTATGTCATTATGTTATTCTTTTTTTAAACTTATTGACAAACATTATCTGTATTCACACAGAAGTAATCAACGTAAAATAAGATGGAGATTTGTAAACTATTATCTATGTAACAATCTGTATTTGTTATCGCATGAATGCAGATGTACGAATAATTTATTTTGTTTGAGTGAATGTATTACATAAATAAATTAACCTCGGATAATCATGTTTCCCAAATTTAAAGTTCCGTTTCAAATGAATATGTATTCTTAATGATTATTGTCAATTGCATTGTACATGTCAGCTGAAGCATTAACTTTAAATTCGGCTTGAAAATATTTGGTATATTGCTATCAAGTAATGTTAAAGATATATTAAAACTCAATTCTACTAATAGCATTATATATATATATATATATATATATATATATATATATATATATATATATATATATATATATATATATATATATTATATATATATATATATATATATATATATATATATATATATATATATATATATATATTATATATATATATATATTAAATATATATATATATATATATATATATATATATATATATATATATATATATATATATATATATATATATATATATATATATATATATATATATATATATATATATATAGACTATTGTAATTGTATTAACATTTTCTTTTAGCTATTGCAATATCTAAAATTAAATTGTAAATAAATAACAAATGCACTATTATTTGCTTACAAGACATTTCCCTAAATTTCATATCACTATATTTTAATTTATAGTGAAATTTAAACATAAACTATCATTATCTTAATAATTAACTTATAATAAGAACACGTTTTTTAAGATTCTCCAAAAGGTGTAAATTATTAAAAGGGATTTCACTTCTTACCTCAGAAAAAGCTTCTAAATAAATTAATTATTATAATAGTAAACTTAAAATAGCAAATTGAAAGATACTTTTCAACGAAAAGTAATTGTAAATTAAAAAATTTGATATTTTACAATACATTCTTGTATAAAATAAAGTAAATTTATAGGTACATTTCCTTTATTTTTTTATCATAAACATGATAAAAAAATGGATAACATCTAATAAGTCTGTTGGAAAATGAAACTAGATGTCCATAAATATCACAACCTTGACATTATTTAATTAACAATTTCCTTTCCTTATTTTAATTATGATTAATTAGTTATCCTCACGTAATCCCCAATTCAACAAAATCCATTGGTTAAAAATTCATATTATATGTTTTATTGAATAAATTCTTTATTTACTAATTTTTCCTTTACATTTAAAGCAATTATGGAAAATATTGTTAAAATTTATATATTCTACATTGTTCATTTGATATTATTAAAAGCATATATTAAAGAAATGCTTATATATTTATATGAAATATAATGTCCAACCATTCTAATTAACAAGTAGTAGCATTATAATCTATATAAAATTCTAACCATTACTTTTAAAATAAATTCCTATTAAGCATAATTAAGGAAGTACAATTTAAAAATATACGTAATTTTTATTCAATATAATACATAAAGAGGAATTTCAAATGATATCTATGAAATTAGGCTTAAGGCTGTAGATATAGCATATCTAATCAAAGTCACAATCAATCACATCAATAAAAGGCATAGAACTTAATCAAAAGCAATTAATGAAATTAATAAAATGCGCAGATATTCAGTAATTAAAGATAATTCCGAAACAAATGGAAATTGAACGTGAAATTAAAAGTGTCCACTTTTAATTTGAAGTATATCACACACATAGAAATGTATTACATACAAATTTCAGAAAAGAATTTGATGATGCCAAACGTAAGCCACAAGCACGAGATCGTAAGATAGGGTTATATAAGGACATGTAGACATAAAAGAATTGTGTTCATTTCCTTCTTCAGTGGAATTACAAGACCAACAGGAATGTAAATATACACATATGGCAATAGCAGTGGTACTCGGAATCATCCGAAGTTTCACCGAGCTGGCAGCCGAATAGTTAGCACTATTACCTTCGGTTCAACAAATCGCGGGGTTGAATCCCACATTGGACATGAATGTTTGTAGTGTTCGGAATCCACTTTAAACCATGGCTCCTAGGCTAATTAGACCTCGTGTGCAAAAAAAAATGACTATTGAGTGGCAAACAAACCAAATCACCCCGAAGTTTCATTTCTAAGCTTTATCAACGACTCCAAGATACAGAGGGTACTAACACATTTTTAGAAAGATTTCGCGGCCGTTTAATTAATGTTTAAAATGTAAAGATAATATTTTAAATATTCTATCTGATATCCTTTTTTCTGGACTATAAGTCAGCATCGTGATTTCTATGATAGAAGAGCTTTTCGCAATATTACCAGGGGTATTGTTTTCCATTCCTCTTTCACTACATTCCAGAGTCCATTTATTTTGGTGGGTTTGCGTTTAGAAAGAGGAATTTTTAACAGACCAAAGGCACAATAGTCCATAGGTGAAACGTCAGGAGACTTCGCAGGGATATGTTGAAAATGTATACATGCAATACCTGTATTGGTCATCATTTTTTCAAGCAATGCAGAGGTAGTTTTCGAAGTTTGACTTTTAGCTTTGTCTTGATGAAGTTTCTCTCTTTAAAAGTCATTTGAATAAAGAAGTGGAATTTCTTTTGTAATATTGGGTGTAAAACATTCTCCTGATGGTACGATGACTTGATTTTAACATTTCTTTCCACTCTTCTTAATTTTAATTTCCCATCGTAGGAGAACAATCATAAACCCCTTAATGAAACTTTCTTTAAATTGACGGAAACGAGTTTGTACAATTTTTTATCCTCATTTTCGATAGCAGAAAGACCTTTTCTAGTTACAGTCATTTAGGTAAACCCATGCTTCATCAAGGGTCACAATGTTTTTCCAATTATCTCCCGCTAAGTGGTTTTCATACAGGATTCCAGATAATATTTTTCGTTGAGCTACTAGTCTCGGCAAAAGCTGGTGAAAATAATGTTTTTTAACATTTTTAAGTTGCAAATACTGGTTTATTATTTTATTTATTATTACTAAAGATGTATCTGAAGACTTTGCAATTGATTTCTGTGTTGGCGGACTTTTTCTTGTTACCAGTGATTTCATTTTAGAAACATTTGAAACTGTACATACATTTTACGGTTACTCTTTTGGAGACTTCTTTCTATGTAGAAATAATGATTAACAGTTTTTACCTGTCCGATTAATAATATTGCTTATTTTGCACTTAGAAATTTTAATACCATGCATTTACATCGTATTTGATTTCTGGAATAAGAACGTTTATCTTCGGACAGCGCAAAAACATATGCTTCAGTTTACAGCATGTTTATATGGGAAATTTTAAAAGAAGAATAAATTAAGAAGAAGCAGACAATATTTCTCATTTCAAATAATAAGGGGTTGCCAAAAATATTTATTCTAAAACATTTACTTTTTTTTTAATTCTTTATGAAAAGCGTTCTAAAAATGTGTTAATACCCTCTGTATTTGAAATGTCACCACATGTTAGAACACATGTCATTCCCGAGTGATAAGCCGAATAATGTTTTGAATTTGGCAGTAATCATCAATGGAAACAGATGCCTGAAACAGATGTCTGATGAAAACACCTGAAAGAAACAGAAAACATCGAAACACTGCAGCCGAAATATTTCTCATGATTTCTATTCTCCCAATATTTCTTATTACTCAAAATCAATCTTTACTTTAATTTATCAAAAATTAGGGTGTGTTAAAAAATTAATATGTATGGAGAACAGACAATTATTATTTGCTCTTATATGAAAACCTATATTGAAATTTTTTGATTAAATTATGTTTATTTTAAATTTAACCCAAGTTATTACTTTAAATACTCTACTGTGAAATTTTGCGAATTAAACTGGAATCTGAAAATCACAAATTCACTAAGTAACATATAGTCATCGAAGAGTCTTGCTTACTGAATCGTGGAAAGAAATTAAAGGGTCATGTTGATCTTGAAAATATTTATTCAATATTTCTGATGGAAAAATTTAAATATAAAATCATTTTTTCCGTATTGTTCTAATAAATTGTCATATTTTAAAAATCTTATAAAATATTTAATAATTAATTTTTAATATAAAATACTTTTTATAAAAAATTAATTATTAAATATTTTATATTACTTTTTATATTTTTCTATTACTTTTAATTATTAGGAAAATTCAAGAATGCCATTGCATCCATGATAAATATGATATTAAAACAGACAGATTTCAGATATTTTTATTTTTTAATTACATTGCTGATATTTTCATTGGTATCAAAACATATGTAAAAATTCCACTAAAATATTAAATTGTGAAAATTTTCTCAATGTGTTTAGAAATATATATCTTGAAGAGCTCTACTTTTAACATATAAAATTCTCTTACAAAAATGAACTTAAAAAACCTAAAATTAAATTTATTAATTTGCACTTCAATGTAAATCAATTAGAATTATCGACATACCATCAAAATTACCGTACATAATTTTAAATCCCATTCAATTATCTTTTCTATTTATCACATCAAAATATTGTAATTATCATTTAAAATAAATGAAATAGTAACTGCATAATAATTCATAAAAAAATTCATTCGATAAAATTTGCTTCGCTAATTTTCATCTGAATTTATACTAATTTATAGTACATATTTGGTATTACATTTGTGATTAACCTTATAAATTAATTAAAATTTAATTTTCACATACTAATTATTTAAAAAAGGAAATCATAATTTTTAATGCTTGTTTTTGATAAATTTTACTATCTAAATGTAATTATTATTTTTTTTTATTTGTTGAATTACACTTAAAATATATTTTTATATTTTTGGTTTATTTTTGTAAAATGAATTGTTTTTGATATCGTCATTAATTTATCTTACTTTCTCTGTTAAAAAGAATGAATAATTTAAAAATACTCTGAAACAAAAAATTTAAAAAATAATAAAAAAGAACATTTTTTAATAAAATAGTAAATAAATATATCCGTCCATAAGTATTTATTCAAGATAAAAGATAAAGAATCGTGAAAGTACTATTGTTTAAAAAAACAATTTAAATGGATTTGGATTTAATTATGATTTCACTTTTAAAATTTTTTATACTTTTATAAACAAACATATTATGATAAATATGTTGTAATTTAAATACCCATTCCTTATTGGATACTTATATTCAATTCAATTGATTTTTTTTATATTTCACTAACACACACAAAATATTTTTCCAAATATCACTTAAATCAACAACGATTTACTGAAGCAATTAAAACACCAATGTTTTATCATTCATGTAGCAGAAAAATCTCTAAGATTCGTTAGAAATAGAAATAAGATAATTAATTATTTTTTCCCAATAAAGCTAACAAAAGAATTTTAATTAATTTGTCATGCATTGTTCGATTTACTCAACTTAATCTTAAAGGAGAATAATTAGATGTTTGCTTGATATGAAAATAAATTAATCACAATGATTAAATGAAACTAATGGGCATTTTCATATTTCCTCATTCTTCGGATTATAAATGAAATAATTATGATTTGGTTTACTTCCAGAAATTTTTAAATTGTAGGTAAATTAGTTTTCATCTGATTTTATTATGCTTCACTACTCAATTAATTTTGAAAAAGTTCGAACAAAAATATTTGTCATCAATAAAGAACTGTTTCGGCAATTTTCATAACAAGAGATAATTTCACATTTTCACTAATTATAGCAAAATTAATGTTTCGAATTTTACAATTATCTGTTCAAAAGTCTTTCTAGTTCTCTGTAAATATAATATACGAAAACAAAACTCAATTAACATTAAAACACTTAATTGCAAAGGAATAAAGAAGTTATGTCAAATAGAAAGCAATATAAATTTAGTTTTTAAAATCTCTCTTTTAACGTTTTTATAAATATTAAACAATCAATAATTTATGAAATTACTTATTGATAATGAATAAAATTAATAGAATTTTCAGAGGAAGTCAAATATTTTTCATGATAATCATTGATTTTAGAATTTTTAAAAGTGATTGACAGTTAAAATTGTTTATGAGACCCCTGTTTAGTTAAGATGTTAATTGCCATATTACGTTTCTTACAAAATATTACAATATCTAGAAACTATAATTTTATTTATTTTCCTCAATGTGAATAATGATAAATTTACGTTAAACTGAAATGATCTGATATCGATATCAAGAATAGTGTCACTTAAAGTGCTTATCTGTGTTTTAAGAAAAATGCCTTAAATATTTTGCTAAATAAATAATGATTTCTTGTAGTTAAATTTATCAAACTTGTAATGATGAACATCATTCTTCAAATTTAGGCGTCTTACGCATAAAAAAACACAGTCTGATAGCAAACCAATGGATTTCAATATGCTCGTATATACGTATTTAATTTTATTCAAGACATTATTAAGCTTCTAAGAAAAATACATGTATGCATAGATATATAAAAGTGATTTTTTCATAAAAATGGAGATACTTGTGAACAAAATTCAAGAGTGGTATTTAAACAGATGATTCCTAAGCATTAAAGTACACTGGCTGATTAAAATTTAAATTTATGTTTCTAAGCGGGATTAAAATCTGATCAGAACCTCTGATTTAAAGGATGATATAATGTTATTGAAGGAAAGGGAAAGAGTTTGTCAAGTTTCAGCAACTAAAAACTACAACAATTTAAGAGGATTATACTGCAAATGACAAAGGAAACGTAAAACAACGGCTAAAATTTAAGCTATACGTTAAACCAACTGCATTAATCCATGTATATGATTATGCATATTATGTTGATATTAATTACATAAACTCATCTTCCAATCCAAGGTCATATCATAACGGAATGGAAAAATCTATTTTTAAATAATTTTAGATAATTTGCAAGAAAAGAACAATTTAAGTCGGTTTTTAAGTGTCTTCTGGCAAAAAAACTGCATTAAAGCGTTTAATAATTCAATTTTTAAATTTCGTGAGATTAGCACAAAATATGTTTTGCATACTGCCCACGCTTTGCTGCAATGCGTTGCATTTGAGAAACGTCATGTTCCATAACTGATGGATGTAGTCCCATTGTCGCGTTCAGTGTCTGTTACGAAATTCAGGCTTTCAATTAAGTTATGCTTGCAGTCAAAGCTGTGAACACAGCTTCTTTTAGATACGCACAGCTAAAAGTCAACTGATACGTTCAAGGCGTCGTTATAGCCAAGTTTAAAAAAAAATGTAAGCTGATGAAACTGTCAATTCCATAATGACATGTCAGTAAACACTTCACTAAACTTGCAATGTGGGAAGCAGTGCATAAAAATATTACCATCTATAAACGTGTGCTGTTGAAGAATTGAAATGACACGATCACACCAAAGACACTCATAGCCAGTAACGGTACAAGGAACTGTATTTATAGCATACATATCCTAGGAAAATATGCCCTGATGATAGCATGAGATTGTGCATCTTAGATTTCTGTTAAAAGGAAATAAATTTCAGATTCATATACTTCAACAAGACTTCATACAGTATTCTGACTTGCTGGACCATTGGGGTGAAAATATACATTCATAAGTACGATATCTAGAGCTATCGCAGCGTATAAATAACCTAGTAAAAACAGTTCTGCAAAGCAAAATTATGAGCAGTAAAAAGTTCTGAGAAAGAGAGAAAATATATTGAATTAATTTGTAATGCCCAACGTAAACAGAAAAAAAAAAACTAAACAGACCACAAAATTCAACCAGACACTGGTTTCTATTGTGCCAATAAACACAGATTTTAGGTACCTTTAAAATTCTAAAGCAACTTATCACAAATGTTATTGCCATTTACCTTCGACTTGTTTGCCAAATTTATAGAGTGTAGTAGATTAAAAAAGGAAATTCAGTTATATATGATGAAACATCTCTCCACATTTTTTGGAGCAACAGGGTTCTGCCAGGTTGAAGTTCTCCTACGTAAGGGTATATTTGAGAATCCTACTTGTTCAGCGGAGAGATAAACGTGTCGCTGTATAGAACATTCATGTTGTAATTTTCTGCTAATCAAATCTCAAGCAAAAAATAAAAGATAATTTGATAATAAATTATAATTGTCTATTAAATAACATTTTATGTTAAATTTAATCAGGAGTGTGATTAATTCTTTATTTGTATACGTATAATAAATGCTTGTTATGTTCTGCTATAGGCAAATAGCATGCAATTAAAAAAAGAAAAAATCCACAAACGCGGCATTTTTAAATGGTATACATTATATGATACCTACAATAGATGAATTCTTTTTTATTATTGAAAAAAACACATTATTCTACTGAATAACTTATATGCACTTATAAATTTTCAATATTTTTTAAAAATCAAAACAATTAATTACTTTGAAGTAAATATTTACCAATTTCAACGTAAGATGGCAGCACTATGTATATAATATGAAGATTAGACTTCTGAAAAATAATTTGAAACAAATGATTAGTAAAATCTTTACTAAAAAAGATGTTTAAATAAGTTTAATTTTAATTTCAGAAACACTTAAATTTCATGGCTAAGAATTTGACTTTTTTATTTTCTGCTTATATTTAATTATTCAAATTTTTATTTATTATATTAATATCAGTATTTTAAGAATATATTGCTATATAATCAGAAAATAATAAATATTTTTAAAGAAATACGAATAGCATATATCTTACGGTTACATATCAATAGTTTTGTAATATTTTAAACAAATTTAATGAAGTGTTGCTAAAGAGTTAAATAAATAATTTACTTTAAATCCATCAGTTAATTTCCTTAGTTATTTCCTATATTAAACTAAACACAATTTCAGGTAGAATGATACATTTCATATATTGAATCAAATATAGAAAAATAGAAATTATTAAAAAATTAAGTTTAAAATGCAATATACATGTATATATATATAATATTCACTTTGTCAAATTTTAGTATATTTAATAAATACAATATATCACTGTCTTTGTAGCAGAATAGTTATGTATAATTTATTTTTAGTCATCTCAATTTTACAAAGTAATCAAGAATTTGAAGAATACAAAACATTTTTTAATGAAAATCTATTGTTATTTAAGTCAAAATTTTGCAATTGAAATCATATAGAGTTTCTTGTAGAGAAAATGTAACAAATTAGAAATATTTTTGTAATTATGTTTCAAAATAAATTTTACCCCGCATTATAATTAAAAATATAATACAATTAAAATTTATTTTCTTAATGATAATTTATATGATAAATTAGATAAAAGGAAAAATTAACTGCATTAGAGTTGTGGTTAGAGCATATGAATTGGGTGATATATTAGATTTATTAAATTGAAGCATAATTTAGTTTAAAAAGAATTTCTAAATTCCATCATTTCAAGATAAATCTAAGCAATACAGATTCTAAACAAATTAAAAATTATAATCTGATTTTTATATAATATAAGAAATGCTTATTTTATGTTGGAAAACATGCAGATAACAACAAAATTATTCAAAATATATTCAACCAATCTGATATTTTTTTTAATACATGCATATATATATTCATGTTTATATCTAAAATTAAAAGCATTTTTAATATAATTTGTTGATTTCAATAATAGGAGCATTAATGGAAATATAGCGCGTTATTTATTCTAAGTTGTATGAAGAATGTTGAAATTTTTTTCAGACATAAGTCTATTACCAGGAATTTAGTGTGTCTATATTTATATATAAATATATATATATATATATATATATATATATAACAAGTTATAATAATAAATAACATAGTATAGATCTCTGAAAAGATACAATATTGTCCTATACATGAAGTAGTGCTGAAATCTCCACTTCAAAAGCTAAAGCAATGTAAGAAGCAAATATAACAGAATTTATAAATTGGTTTTATTGGCTATTAAACATCGAAGTTCTTGGAACTGTTGGATTTCATGAGAGAAAAGAGAGCAGATTTGATGTCCTACATTTGATAGAGTAAAAATTTAGTCAAACGAAAATTTAACGCATTGATTTATAAACTTAGATTCAATATATTTTTCTGTTTTTACACTAAAACGTATTGACAATTTCTTTTCTTTCTTTTTATCGTTAGCTGTTACTTACATGTGATTTGGAATCTACATATTTCCAAAATGTTTCTTAAAAATTTATTTCATTCCTTTAAACACAGAAAAATATACTCGCTTTTAAAATATGACGAAGAATGCTTACTTTATATAACAAATATCCACGAATGAGGAGAAAATAAAAAATGTTGTTAAGGAATTTAAATAAATAACCGCTTATAAATATTTACTGTTAGAAAAGTTGAAGTTTTTACATAATTTAGAGAGAGAGAGAGAGTATTAATTGCTGTAGAATAAATATCAGACTCTAAAAAAATTTCATTTGACATTTGTCAGCACATTAATTACAATCATATTAATGAATTAGCTAAAATGTTTGTTTCAGCTAACGACTTACCATTGTGTTTCAAAAGATGAATTATTGCCATTTTTTCTTGAGTTTTATAGAAAATTATATCCATCAGGATAAATCTTGCTCTGGATGAAGAAATCGTCATTTCCTTCTTATTTGAAATAACTCATTTTATCAATAACTTTCGAGTATGGATTTTCTTAAGGGTTACATAGAATAAAAAATCACTCATAAATTTCTAGTAAAGTAAGTAAATTTTGGCATTATAATGTCAAATTTTTCTAAATATATGACGAATTTATGAGTGATTTTATGTCTATATAACTGATATTATGAAGATATTAGTAAGAGACATGCTTCATTAATAAGTTTTTACGATTATTTAATTTACTACTAATATTTCCAATCATTAATTGAGAAATAAAGTGTGAAGCAAATTAATTGCGAGCAGTCATGCGTTATACTAATTAAATTTCACTAATACATTATATTTTTAGAATGTTACCAATCCCTTAATGAAAAATCATCTTAATTTTTTCTCACAATTAATTTGCTTATATGCACATTGTTTGTAAATCGTAATTTTATTAATAAAAAAATATTTGTGTACCTAATTCTAATAATGATAGCTACGAATAGAAAATTGAATAATTAATATTTTCATTTATTTATTTGAAAAAAACTATGTTTCTCTTTTTCTAGATAAAGTTTAGCATATTCCTATATTTTAATTCGTTAAAATCTGTGCATTTAATTTAGTTTTTATAAGTTTTATGTAAGAAAAGAACCCCTTTTGAAGTTTCAAACACAAATGAAATTCATCCGAACAAAATTTTAAATCTCATCTTTTATAAATATATTTCTGAAGTTTGAAATGAGATTGAAATTTAAGTTAAACTCTACCAACATTCTCTTAATATTTGCTTTTTATATCAAAGCACAAAAATCTAAATATTTAATTGTTACTTATTTAATGTATTTGCCTTAAATATCATTTAACTTTTAAGAACATCAAATATTTTTTGACTAATATGCTATGAATAAATTCTAGTATTTAATAGTAAAATGGGGAATAATGCATTGATTTTGAGAAAGAAAAATATTCTATTTGCTTGAATGAGAAAACTAAAGAACTTTACTTTCGTTCTTCAGATTCCAAATTAGATTACCTTTGAAAAGAAAAGTTTCAGAATTGCTTCATTTGAGCTTTGAGTATAAAGCGCAAATACTAGCTTGTTTAAACTTTGCTTGGGGTGTACAGTTTCTCTTAGAATAGGTAAATTCCTTTGCGAAGATATTTCTGCTATTCCAATTTGAGCCACTTTGTTTAATTGGATGAGCAGATAGAAGGGAAAATTTTTATCATCTATCCTTAAGTGCTTTTTTCCAGAATCTATTTCAGACTATACTTATGTTTGGATAACAAATTACTTAAGGAGTATATTTGGTGGAGGTAGAATTATAAGAATAATGTGGAAAAACAAGAAATAAAATTTTAATCAAAAAATTACAAAAGAATTTCTTAAAAAAAGTCATTAAATTAAATTGTTTTCATTGTTAATATGATATCAGACTTTGAAATTTGAAATTATATATTCACTTCATGTTTGATATTATAATATTTTTCTTAATTTGTAATGAGTTTGAAAATATCTCTAATTTTCTTGTATATTTCACAATTTTCCTATACTTGATCACTTTTATCAATAAGAAAATAAATTTCCATTGCCATTATAATAATATCATTTATATTTTTATATTTGCAAAAGAAATTAACATCATATTTTACTGACTGGGTAATTATGGAAATTAATAGTCAAAGTACAATGAGAAAAGGTATTTTTTTAAACATGACAAATTTTTATTCCATATAGTAGGAATTCTGCATTTTTATAGCGTTTCACAAGTTCCCAATTTATCTTGATTGAAATCTTAAAACTAAATTATTTGAACTTGTAATAATTATAGATGATTTTTTTAAAATTGTAAATAGAATTGTTTATATATCCATAAAAGCATTATTGAAATGCTTCACATGAGAAATTGTTTCATTGATAGAAATCATTTTGATCTGACTAATACATCATTATCTCTGTGATATATATATATATATATATATATATATTGCTCCTCATTCTTAAAATTTATCATATTTAATTTTCATTGGGTTAACTTTTCAACAGAATGCTATGCACGCATATGTACAGCGAAATTTCCTCTACGACATTCTTTCAACATAGAACTTAAGTTTACAACATATATTAAAATTATCAAAAAGAAAATATTAGCATTAAGAAATGGGACACCTATTTGAATCTAGAAACAAGTTTCAGTAATATTTTAAGAAAACTATTAACCAACAAATGTAAAAAAATTTCATCAGTCAAAATTCTATTCATTATAATACATTCTCAAAAGAATGAAGTTTCCCTTTAAAATTATTTTCTGTCTATGAATGAAACAAGGTATAAAATTATATATATATATATATATATATATATATATATATATATATATATATATATATATATATATATATATATATATATATATATATATATATATATATATATATATATATATATATATATATATATATATATATATATATATATATATATATATATATATATATATATATATATATATATATATATATATATATATATATATATATATATATATATATATATATATATATATATATATATATATATATATATATATATATATATATATATATATATATATATATATATATATATTATATGTATATATATATTATTTTTATATAATATTATATTACATATATATTTTTACAATATTTTTCATATATTCATTCATAGATGTAAAACATTTGCAATGTTGAATGTGTTATGTGCTTATTCACCATTTGTGTAGTAAGTTTTTAATTAATTACGCTCGATAAGCTACCAATAGTGAAGTGTTGACCCTGGAAATTCCTATTTATTAAGAATGTGCAAATAAAAATTGGTTATCAAAAATAAATTTATTTTATTACATTCATAATTTAATAGGATATCTCATTAAAAAAAAAAAAAAAAAAAAAAAAATTAATTAACGTATTTTTTTCCTGGAATCTGAAATTCATTTTGCAATTTTATTCATTTAATTATTTTGCACATATTTGATACAACTTTTTAAAAATATAATATTTCTAACAAGAGGTATTATTTCTTTTAAAAATTGTCTATTTTTAAAAGTTACTTATTTTTATTTAAAAATTTTACCTATGATTACTAAGAAAGTGCAGAAAATATTTTTGAAGGTATTTTTCATAAGTTTCGTTTGATAGTAGCCTATGCTAGATATTTAAGTATTAAAAAAATGTACTTAATAGAAAAAAAAAAGTTTATTCTTATTTCTAAACCTATATTTCATCTTAGCAAGGAATATATCAGATCAGAATAAGATTATAAAATTGATCATTTGTTGTTGGCTGAAATAATAAAAATAAATGTATAATAACTGTAAAAGTAGTGATATAACTAAAGTTATTGGTTATTAGGCACCGTTGTGGTATGGGGATTATTACTCATCTATGTTTTTTGCACTTGTGTTTTTTTAAATATCCATTAAAAATGTTTACTCTATCATTTAAGACTAAATTAAATTTTTATAATGTTACATTTGATGAAGTAATGCAATTTTCTATTTTCGATATTGCCGTGAATGAACAAAAACATTTTTGGCTTTTAAATGAGATCATGATAATGAAGTTTAGAAATGCATCCAGATATTCAAGAAAAGTAGCTAAAAATACAGTGCTGAAATAATAAAAAAAAAACGTGCTACTTAATGGTATTTGATTATTTTAAATATCTTAAAAAAATTTCCATCTGAATTACTTCCGATTCGTTAACATGCTGCAAAGAGGAAGACAATAAAATTAATGATCGTTTCGCTATGCGCGTTATAAAAATAAAGTTACACAATCAGTATAAGTGATGATTCTATCGATTTCACAGTTATCTGTTTAAGTTTTTGCATTACTAAGCATTTTTCTTCCCCAATTGAAATATATAATACATTATGAGTTTTATTATTAATTTTATTGATATTTCTTCTTTAATTATTTAGTTCTTACAATATGTTTATTTCCAATAAAAAAGCTCCTGACTTCTCATAAATGTTTTTCTTTATTTCATTGTTATGCAGAAACAAAGCATATATATATATATATATTTCAATCGCAAAATATTTTCCTTTTACTATATTATTATTTAAATTTTTCCCACAGAAAATAAGTAAATTTATGATATATTATTGTATTATATGTGATTTGATTACTATATAACCAAATAAAATGATTTCAAATTATACATGCAGGGAAACGAATCATTTGATATGAATTTAAAAATAAATTGCCAAAAATGACAAAATTATAAGTTATGATGTATAGCTACATTTTAGTATAATTGTATTTTCATTAAAATGTTGATGGTGAAGATACTGAAAACACTTGCATAGAATTTATTTGAGTACATTACTTATTTTGAAAATTTTACTAATTATTTACAATATACTTACTCTTTTTCCCAGTGAATTTCATTTTCCACTGTAAGAAGTTATAAAATAATGTTAAAAACTATACTTATTATGATTTGTGCTGCCATCTATTGTAAAATAGCTTAAGTAATATCAAATAAAAGATTTTACCTATGTATAGCTAGTATTATAAATAAATAATGATAATTAACATTATATCTAATATGCATATATTTCAAAGAAAAGCATTCAAAAATATATAAATTAATAAACTTAAGAATTATGAAAATATAAATGTGGAATGACACATAATTCGTATGGTATATATACTGAGATTTTATAATTAAAAATTATATATAATAGCAGGAATAATTTAGACCATTTCTACAAAATTATGTATGAATAATTTCATGAATTTAAATATTTAATTTTGGTTGTGTAGAGTATTATTATTATAATCAAATGAGTTTAATAAGGGGGTTAGTTTAATTGGAAAATAAAAAATACTTCTAAAACTGATTATTGTTAAATTGCATCATGTCGCCATCTAGGTTGTCACAAGATTTAACAGAATTAACATTAATTGTTGATGTGACATAATTTTCTACAAAATTAATGTATTCAACAATTAAAATCATAAGTTCATTTGATTTTAAGGCCTATGAACCTGTAGAATAAAATTAATTATTAACGAAATAAATTTATAATATAACTTTAAAGAACTCATTAAACTTTTAAGTAATGACTTTAATGTCAGTTTTAAAATTATCAATTTATAACTTCATAACACTTCATTTCTTCCCTTATAAATAAATCAAAACAAAAAAATAATAGAAGTGTAAATTTTACCTTTTTGAAAAGTAAATATTTTTACCTAAACTAATATAACAACGTATGTTTTTATTTTTAGTATTTATTAAATTGCTTTTATTATAAATTGATTACGAAAAATATTTAAAAAAATTAAGCGAAAAAAAATGAGTAATATGTGTTAATAAATGTTACAATCAAGGGGTAACCAAGACAGAGCCAAGAAATTTCACATATATCTCTTGAAAATAGCTTAAAATTAATAATATGAAAGCATCTATTGCTTTTAAACAATACTTTTATAATTTTTTAATATGCATGATTCAAAATAAGTATTTTTCCTAATATGTTACGTTGGTTTTTATTAAAAACATAATTAAAATACATGTTTCGAAGTGTTTTATGAATTAATTAACTATATTTTTAAAAAATCATTGTTAATTTGCAAATTTATTAAAGCATAAACTGTTGATGAATATAAATAAAAATAATTTAATAGTAACTAAAGTATTCTTAAGAGTTTGAATGCAAATAGAATTTTATTAGAATATAAAATCTTATAATAAATTTTGTGCTTTTTTTCAGTTAGACACTCAAAAATCATCATATTTCGTAAATGTGTACAAAAAAACTCTTAAGATTTGTTTATTATTCTTAAATTAAAGTATAAATTAGGAGTAAAGTTAAGAAAAGTATTCGATTTTCGAAATAATACTTATTCATATATTTATATTTTGAGTAACAACTAATGTATTTAATAAATTATAAATATTGGAGTAAATTTCAATACTTTATTGGAGACCTCAATATATTTCAAAATGTTTGTTGTTAAGAAAAATGAGCAGAAAAGATCGTTATTTATAAAATTACAAGATAAACTTTTGTTTATCACTTACGTAGTAAAGAAATGAAAAACTTGAAATTCTTGACATTTTTATTAAGCAGCATTTAGTGTTTCAATGAAAAAAATTAAAGAAAAAATAAGGAAATAATCTGAATAAATGCACCAAAGAGGTTTTATTTTACTTATTCACAGATGATTTAATTTTTGTTAAGTTAAAAACATTGAATTCTATATAATCACGAATGTAATTATTGACATTTAAGAATGAAAAATGCATACATCTCTTTTCCCATTAGTTTTTATTCCAATTTTATAAACCTATCCAGTATTTAACCAGCATGAAATACTAGTATAAATATAGTAGAAACCTAGTAATAATATTGACATAAGAATCAATCCTATTTCTTTTTATAGGCAACCGCGATTTTATTTCGGAAATCTCTTTTTAATGTTTTTCAGCCTAGTTTACATTATCTTAAAACTGAAAACCGACATTTATTATTTATAATGTCATTTTTCTGACCAAATATAATATTAATAGACAAATAACCAGATTAATAATCAAATTTAATAACCGAAATTAATAACCAAATTTTAAAACTTATAATTATCTTAAATTGTTTCCAAAATGCTCATGTTTATCAATACAACGTAAACATTTAAAAATGTCCCTACATTAGGATTGATATATACACTATATATATATATATATATATATATATATATATATATATATATATATATATATATATATATATATATATATATATATATGTTATGCGATAAACTCTGAAACTACTGAAAGGATTTTGATAAAAATGTTTAAACATATATAATATGGTCCAACTTAAAGGATAGAAGAATAGTTTTTATCTTAATTATTGATCTCAACATTTATTATTACAAATTAAATGTTTATTATTAGATTTTAGTGTTTTTTATAGTTTAGTTCTATAAATTCCTAATAGATGGCGGTTTAGCATCTAAGTTGCATAGGTATCAGGCAGATGGCGTCGTGTTTATATTTCTAGATCATACAATCTTCGAGAATGATAAAATGATATTCGACAATTAACGTACGCGCACAAGCGCGTGGTTGAATATAGAATTTACATATATTCTCATTATGAATTTGACCAATCATATCACGAACAGTTTGGGTTCACATATATTTCATCTGAATTAAAGTATTTGTTTGATTTAAAGCCATTTTCGCTTATGTCCTCAGCATAATCATACTATAACAATTTTTCGTGAATCATTTTCATAAATATACTTTGTGTCTTATTATTGAGCAGTGTTTATTTTGAATATTTTAAATATTATAAATCTCAAAATAAAATTTTATTTATTACTGTTTTTCTCTACTAATTTTTATACCACCTCGAAAACATGTAAGTATTTCTTGTTACTTTTTTATTTTTTATTTTTATTATATAATTTGATAATTATTACTTTTTTTATAAATCGATAATAATTAATTTATTCAGACGTACATTTTTATCTAATTAATTTATTTAAATGGTAAATTCTTCTAATTTTTTTTCAGTACAATGCCGTGGAAAAATACTAACCTTGTTAGTATAGTGTTGTTAGTCAGTATAGTAAAAAAGCACGACGCATGCGTGCTAATAGAGCTAATGAATCGGAAGAACAAATTGCAGCAAGAAACGCAGCTCAACGAATCAGAATAGCATAAATTCGAAGACAAGCGTCTGGAGAACAGCGCGATGAACGTCTACGAAAAAATATATTGAGAACAAGATCGGCGCGAGAACGACACATATCTACATTTAAAAAACGCGACAGAGAGTAACAACAAACCAACCGTACATAAGGATAAAATATGCCAATATTGTCAAGTGTTAAAATTCCACAATGAAACGATCGGTATATGTTGTGCATCTGGAAAAGTTGTACTGGCACCTCTTCCTATCCCACCGGAAACTTTAAAATCACTTTCTGCTGGCGAATGAGACAATTTGAAATTATTTTTTCACAAGATACACAAATCCAATTCTTGCTTCCAAATGATGTCTTTTGGGCGCAACTAAAATTTGCGATCTCACATCTGACGAAAATAATTTTGAAACTACATTCAAAATCCTAGGTCAAGTGTACCACAAGATTGGATCATTAATGCCAATGCCTAATGATGATCCAAAATTTCCTCAAATTTATTTTTTGGGCAGTTGTGAGGAACGCCTGACAACTCGGTGCCTGAATAATTTCATCGAACAAGTAAAAGACAGAGCGTATACGGAATCTTTGGAAAACATTTGTAAAACTATAATCAACTTATCTAATTATTTAAACGAGTATTATTTTAAATCGCCTCGATTAATAAATGATAATTATCAACGCGTCATCAAAGCCGACAAAGTACCACCAGGAGAACACGCTGTCAGGTTCAACACGCGAACCGTAGATGAAGTAGCTGTTATTATGGTTGATGGTCCAGTTAACAACAAGACCTCAAAATCATACGGCGAGACACAGCACTGTTCACATAATATCATACTTTCATCGTTCGTATGACGCACTTTAGTATCCCCTAATATTCTGGCAAGGGCAGGATGAATATCACATCAACATCAAACAATGTGATGCAATCACTGGTGCGCTTAATAATCTATACTATTTAATTCCTTAATTTGGTGATTTTAATTTATTACTCTTAATTTTTCTAACCATTTGATAACTCATTTTTTAGGTAATGAAATGAATAAAAAAGTTAGGTAAATGAACTACTACGAGTATCGATTGTTCATTAGACTTAATCAAGATAATTATATCCTTCAATATCGCCAACTATTCCATCAATAAAATGTGAATGCGTTAGCTAAGATTGAATGTATAAACGCTTACAGTGTATTAGATACAACCAGGCTAAATTAAGATCAGAGGAATACATTCATTTACGAGATGTTATCATCGAAAATATCGATAAAAATTTAAACGCCAATGATATTGGAATACCTAGTCCGATGATATCGGAGAGGTATTTTACCTTACAGCTACATCGGCAGTCCACGGAGCATGCAAGAATACATACAAGACGCGATGACTTAGGTACGTCATTACGGTAGACCTGATTTGTTTATTACATTTATATGTAATCCAAATTGGGAAGAAATAAATATTTATTAACATTTTTGGCCTGGTAATAACAAATTATTATAATATAATTTGTTATTACCAGGCTAAAAATGAATACATCGTCACGATATCGTTGCACGTGTGTTCAAGCAAAAGTTGAAATCTTTAATTGATTTAAAAGTAAAATATTCAGTTTTTGGTAACACACGTTGCTGGCTGTATTCTATTGAATGGCAAAAGCGAGGTTTGCCTCATTCTCATATTTTGGTTTGGCTTGAAGATAAAATCCGTCCAGAAGAAATTTACCAAATAATTTCTGCCGAAATTCTGGATCCACAAACTGACTTAGAATTGTTTGATATTGTTATCAATCACATGATCCACGGACCGTGCGGTGCTTTTAACATGACATCACCATGTATGAAAGACGGAAAATGTAAGAAACGTTTCTCGAACCCTTTACCAATAATATTATTACGGATATCAATGGTTCTCTATTGTGTCGCCACAGAGACCCTGAGAATGGTGGACGCACATTTACAATGCGAATATCGAATTCTAGAAATGAAGTTGAAATTGAAAATCGGTGGGTAGTTCCATAATCACCATTGCTATAAAAAGAGTAAAAGGTTCATATTAATGTCGAGTTTTGAGGTTCCATCAAATCCATTAAGTACATTTGTAAATATGTTAATAAAGGTAGTGATTCGGCTGTATTTGAAGTACAAAATATAAATAAAAACTACGAAATAATAAGATACCAGATGGGTAGATATATAAGCAGCAGTGAAGCTATCTGGCATATTTTCAGTTTTCCCATACACGAAAGAGAATCCTTCTGTCTAGCATCTTGCACTACATCTTGAAAACGGTCAACAAGTGTATTTTACCGTAAAAAATATTTTCCAAAGAGCATTTGAGACACCAAAAACGACACTAACTGAATTATTTACATTATGTCTCAAAATTCTGATGTATTCGACCAATTCGCAAAAACATTATTCTATACCGATGTTCCACTCTATTTTACATGGAATAAAGTAGGGAGAAAATGGGAGCCACGTAAGCAAGGAAAACCACATCCATCAATTCCAGGCATATTTAAAACTAAGACATTAGGACGACTTTACACTGTAAATCGTAAACAACGCGAATGCTTCTTTTTGCGCTTATAGCTGGTGAATATTTCTGGACCAACATCTTTCGAATATTTGCGAACAGAGAAGGTAGAATATCTAATATATATCAAGATGCATGTTGCGAGTTGCAACTATTGGAAGCAGATAATCATTGGGACTAGACACTTGCTTATGTAGCGTTGACATCCACACCGAATAATATTCGTCAACTATTTGCAATAATTTTGACAATATGCTTTGTAACACAATCATCGACTCTGTCGGAAAAATATAAGAATTATATGACTGAATATATACTGCATCGAATTAGACGAAGAATACAATGCCCAAATTTAGATTTCACATCAGAGATATATAATGAAGCATTAGTGTTGATCGTATATTTATGTATTTTAATTTCAAACTTCCACTTAGTCGCTATGGAATGCCATCACCTGATTGCTTGGCTATCGACTTAACTAACACTGATTTGCAGCGAGAAAAAAACAGTACAACGCTGTTGTGTTACAATTATTGCGAATAATGAACCGTTACTGACAGCCGAACAAAAAATATTTATAATCGGATAATGCTGACCGTTGATGCTATCCAAGGTATTTTTTTTTCCTTATCCGCTACAGGTGGAACCGGTAAGATATTCTTAATATCATTAATTCTTGCAAAGATACGATCCCAACAGAAAATTGCTTTGACAGTTGCATCGTCAGGCATTGCTGCAACTTTGTTAGATGGTCGACAAACAGCACATTCAGAACTGAAGTTGCTATTATACATTCATAACAAACCAAACACAATGCATAACATTAATAAAAGCGGAATGGCTACGGGGTTGCGAAAGAGTGCAATTACAATTTGAGATGAGTGTACTAAGACACATAAACATTCGCTTGAAGCAATTCATAGAACTATGCAAGATTTGAAAAGCAACAATAAACATTCCGGTAGTACTGTTTCACTACTCTGTTGATTTCCGGCAGACTTTACCAGTTATTTCTCACTCTACTTTTGCCGATGAGATTAACGCATGCTCTCAACAATCGTTTTTATGGACAAGAGTTGAGACACTTCGATTGACTATGAATATATGAGAACAATTGCAAAATGATCTATCGACACATGTATTTTCTAAACAATTGTAGGATATTGAAAATGGTAAAACTGAGTTGCATCAAAATACACAATACATAAATTACCAGATAATTTCTGCACTGTTGATGAAACGAGAAATGAACTAATTGAAAGGACCTCTCTGGATATACTGAATAATTATTTAGATCATAATTGGCTCTGTAGTCGTGCTATTTTGGCAGAAAAAACATTGATGGGTACGAAATTAATTTCCAGATACAACAGATGCTGCACGGGGATTTCATGGCTTTTAAATCAATCAACACAGTTATTGATGAAAACGAAGCCGTAAACTTTCCAAACTGAATTTTTGAATTCTCTGGATATGCCAGGAATGCCAGCACACAATCTTAAATTGAAAATTGGTTCACCAGTTATTCTTCTACGAAATTTAAACCCACATCAATTATGAAAAGATACACGTGTAGTCATAAAAAATGTCCGAAAATATTCTTGAAGCAACAAATTTGACGGGAAAATTTAAAGGAAACATCGTCCTGTTGCCAAGTATTCCACTGAAGGCGTCAGAATATCGTTAAAACAAGAGGCTTCAATTTCTGATTTGTATAGCTTTTGCGATGACCATAAATAAATCTCAAGGCCAAACAATGTCTGTTTGTGGTTTGGATTTGGAAACCACGTGTTTCTCACATGGACAGCTATATGTTTCCTGCTCACGTGTTGGGAAACCAACAAATCTCTTCGTGTTAGTGATAGACAGGTTAACCAGGAATGTAGGAATGTTGTAGACAAAGTAATACTTATATAATTTTTATTTTTAATAATTTAAAATTGCAAAAATAATAGTTCGATGTCATCGTTATGTATACCTTATTTATAACAATTTATTTTTATATGTTTTTAATTTATATAAAATATTTTGTAAGTAAAATCCTAATTACAAACAATAATTTGATATAAGAGGAATAAAATGTAAATTCAGAAAGTATATGTTGGTTTGTGCTTAATTTCAACATTTCGATAATTAACTATTACTTTTGAATTTTGGCGAAACGTTTTATTTTCAATATCATATGAATGAATCTGCTTTAAATTTTTTTAGAAAATATTAATTTGATTGGACCAAAGAATTAGTAGAAAATCCATTCAATTTATCATAACTACTGAGCCACAGCAACGCGTGGTGTGTATGTGTAAACTGTAAATTTATAAATTGTTGCCCAACAACGAAAAAGAGTGAGTAGATTTTCAGTTTGATTAATGTATATAGCATTATTAATTTAAGTTTTATACAAATTCATTTAAATGTATGATAAATGTTACACACAGAATAACTCTATTTACAAATTTTAAAAACAAATTGTATGATATGGAAAAAATTTATTCAATCCAATTTTTGCCATTATATGTTTTCAGAGTTTCATATATTTAAGTTTTATGACTATATAAATGCAAGCACATTAACACATTAAAACGTATTTTTGGATGGTATTTACACTCAGTCATATTATTAGAGTACTTTGCTTGCTCTTGTTTTGGAAGTAAACATACGCTCTTCTAAACTATAGTTTACTGGAACGCTGTGCTATCAGAAGAGTTAGACCCGAGGTTTTGGAATGCTGTAAAATGTCATAGGACTTATATATACTTGTTTTGCAAAACTAAACAATTAGAAAAAAAGTGTGACTTTTTTCTTCGATACAAAACATAATTGCGTGTGCTTCTATAAAAACCGATGGCGTTGGGGAGAAAATCTAGAAAGTTTAACGCGGCAGTTAAGGAGTTCAATCTTTCGTTCTCTATAATATAAATTTAAATGTTTAGTTTCAGAAAAACGGATTCTCTTAGTTTATTATTGAAAGCTATTTCATTAGATAAAAATCAAGTTTATTTAATCTGAAATATTTTTGTAAGAAATCACAGCCTTGAAATTTCTATGTTCTATTGACATTTTGAAATTTGATGGATTCCGAAAAGTAAATAATGTTTGGTTGTACTAAAAATGAAAAATATTTGTAACTGAGCTCATAAAGGGGAAACAAAATGAATATTTTTCTCAAATAACAAAAAAAAGCATAATTTATATATATATATATATATATATATATATATATATATATATATATATATATACACTGCTGGACATTTGCTAAGGACGGATAACACTTTCATCCATAGCAACCAGAAAATTAAAGGAAGCAAAATGTGGAAATTAGAATAAGTGCGGGATATAGTAAGAAGTATGCGTATTCAAATTTTGCGTCATAGTGATAGCGTTCAAAAGAGGTTTAAAGATTTTGAAGCTTGTGGACAGTTGTTGTTTCATGTCAAAGTTTTACATGAAAGATTTAATAGTCGAACGTGAAATTTTTTGCATGTCTTCCCGACATCACTTAGATGATTTTATTCGTGGCCGAATTATTGGAAAGATCGAAGAATGGCGAAAAATAACAAATGTTGCCAGGGAGTTCGACATCGCTCACGGCATTGTTTCACGGCTGTGGAAGTCATTTAAAGCTACTGGAATGTGTAGTAGGAGGCACGGGGGAGGTCGTGTTAGAATTACGACGCCTGCAGAAGACAGATATATCGTCCTATAAGCAAAAAGGAACAGGCGCACCACAGCTCAGTAGGTGGCAAATCAGTTTCTTGCTGCCTCAGTAAAGTAGATCACCCGAAATAACTATTGCCAGAGGTTTGAGGGGAAGAGGACTATACTCCCGCTGTGACCTGTTGTGTGTGTCCCATTGACCAGACAGCAATGGTGTTGTGAGAATCGAAATTGGAATGAACAGGATGGGCATACGTACTATTCTCAAAAGAGAGTAGGTTCAGTCTGTCATCGGATTGT
The DNA here is from genome assembly GCA_030067965.1 of Latrodectus elegans. Lineage (NCBI taxonomy): Eukaryota > Metazoa > Arthropoda > Arachnida > Araneae > Theridiidae > Latrodectus > Latrodectus elegans. Next base: position 36,630,409 of record CM057816.1, read on the forward strand.
AAATGCCAACTGATCTGGCGTGAGAGTGGTAGTGCTTATCGTCCAGAAAATATGCAGAAAAAGCAACGATATCCGACATGCAGTGTCATGGGGTGGGCCGGCATCATGATCGATTGCGGCACGCCCCTACATGTGGTTGCGAATGGGACTATGACGGGCCAACAATGCATTAAAGATGTTCTACTTTCTTTTGTTCGTCTTTTCCGTGGTGCTGTCGGTGATAAATTTTTTATGGACGATAACGCAAGGTGTCATCGAACACTAGCTGTTCAAGATTGTCTCGACAGCGATGGTATTGAACGCCACATATGGCCATCACGTTCTCCAGATCTAATTCCAATTGAAAATGTGTGGAATGCTTTGGGGAAGCAAGTTGCTGGTCGAAACTATCCTCCGACATACAAGAACATCCTCATCCGTACACTCACAGAGGAATGGGATAAACTGCCTCAACAGCTGCTGAATAATTTTGTGCAAAGTATGATACGATGTGTGGAATGTTGCATCACATTCCACGGTGGAAATATCCCGTACTGATACCTTTCTTCAAGGTGTCTGCTGAATTTAGATGCATTGTTCCATTTTTCCGTATCAGCATCAAATGAGCATTTTTTTCTTTCGGATGTTTCACAGCTTTTGTACTTTCTAGAACAATAAATATTTGTCTAATGTCTGAACAGAGTGGCAAATATATTTTACCCTACTAGGCCTCATGTCTCGCCTAATGCTATGTTACATTCAATTTGTCATCTGTCCTGAGCAATTGTCTAGCAGTATATATATATATATATATATATATATATATATATATATATATATATATATATATATATATATATATATATATATATATATATATATATATATATATATATATATATATATATATATATATATATATATATATATATATATAAACAGTGATGGCTAAATTTGTGGACACTTTTGGAAATGTTTTTGAAGTTTGTAGGATTATAGAAAATGTTACATTTTGCAAAATGCAAACTTGTATACATCATTATAAAGAGAATTTTTTACTGAATTCAATACAAAACACAAAATTCAATTATTTGCAATACAAAAAGAAGTTATATGTACTTTAATATAAATAAAAAGAAACACAGTTATATGAAGTGGTTTGTAATGCCTAGCTTTCCTGGCCAATCATTGTTCTTGTTCTTTGAACCAATCTAAAATGTTAATAACTGCAAGTAGAAGCTGATATTATGTTTAAACTTGAAACAATTCGTTATTTTGCTTTGTTCTGTAGAAGGAGGACCTGTTTCTTATAAACTGCAATTACAATCAGGAATTTTTGTAAGAATTTTTAATATTTTTTTAAAAGCAATGGCATCAAATAAAAGAGTAGATTGGACACCTAGAAAGAGATGTGATATTACTGTCTTACGAGAAAGTGACCTTTCCTATGTTGAAATTGAAAGGCAGTTTGTTGGTTTAGTGACTACATCTGGAAACCGAAAGTTTTGTTTAGTATATCAGGAGATAAATTCAATAAAAATCAAAGAAAGAAAAGGCCGAAAAAGGTACACCAATTCCATTGATGACAGAAGAATAAAAAGATTGTCTCCAAAATAGAAAAATGTCATCAGCGGCCATTAGAAGTGATCTGAATGATGCTGGTGTTTCTGTCAGTTCAAGAACAATCAGGAGAAGACTGAGAGATGTTGGACTGAGAGGTAGAATTCCACGTAAAATGCCTTATCTTAATTTTCAGCAACGAAAAAGAAGACTACATTTGGCAAAGAAACACATTAATTGGACAGATGATCAGTGGTCGTAAATTATATGGAGTGATGAATCTAAGCTCTTGTTATTCGGTAGTGACGAGCAAAAATATGTAAGACGTAGAATAGGAGTACATCCTGACTGCATTCAAGCAACTATGAAGAACCCATTTGCTGTTATGATTTGGTCATGCATGTCATCAGATGGTATTGATCGCCTTTATGCCATCGATGGGACACTGAATGCCAGAAAATACCTTGACAGTATTCTAGAACCAAAACTTCTATCTTCCATCAGAGATTTCTTTCACAACACTGTTTCGTTTAGTTTTTATCAGGATGCTGCTCCTTACCACACGGTCAAAATATCGGAAGAGTGGTTTCGTACAAAGAGCATTAAATTGTAGTCTTGTCCAGGAAATAATCATGACCTCAATCCTATTAAAAATTTGTGGCACCGTTTGAAAATCCTTGTCTGAATGAGGTGCCCCTCAAATAAAATGGAAATAATTAAGGCTATAACTGTTTCTCGGCATCATGTAATAGCTAAAGAAGAGCTTAAAACTCTTGCCAGCTCAATGAACATCGATGTGAAACGGTAATCAAAAATAAAGAAGAGCTTAAAACTCTTGTCAGCTCAATGAACATCGATGTGAAACGGTAATCAAAAATAAAGAAAAGCTTAAAACTCTTGTCAGCTCAATGAACATCGATGTGAAACGGTAATCAAAAATAAAGAAGAGCTTAAAACTCTTGTCAGCTCAATGAGCATCGATGTGAAACGGTAATCAAAAATAAAGAAGAGCTTAAAACTCTTGTCAGCTCAATGAGCATCGATGTGAAACGGTAATCAAAAATAAAGAAGAGCTTAAAACTCTTGTCAGCTCAATGAACATCGATTTGAAACGGTAATCAAAAATAAAGGGTACTCTACTAAGTATTGATAACTCACTGCAATCATCACTATCTAATGTATATCGATAACTATTATCGTTTAACTTTTTCTGTATTGCAAATAATTGAATTTCGTGTTTTGTATTGAATTCAGTAATAAATTCTCTTTAAAATGATGTATACAAGCTTGCATTTTGTGAAACGTAACGCTTTCTGTAAGCATATAAAGTTCAAAAACATAAAAATTTCCAAAAGTGTCCATAATTTTGGCTACTACTGTGTGTGTGTATGTATATTCGATTATACCTAGCACAACTATCTGTATTGTATTTCTGATCCCTCAGGTCAAGTTGTTTATACATGGACGTAGCATGTTGCATTAGCAAAACCATTTCAAATGATTTTAGCAATCAATTTCAAGAAAGACTTGGAAATAACTTGGTGATTCATGGTGTTATTGTGTAAAAATGGTTTCATATATAGAAAATTAGTTAATTAATTTAAATTTAAATAATTAACATTGCAATTGTAACAGTCGAGTTTATTTACTCTCATATCCGTTGTCTTCGTTGAAGTACTTGTTATTTTGATTAAAGTGAATCGAATAATTTATGAAATGGAATATGATTAGATAAATTTTGAAAATTTTCTTCTGAAATGTGTTTGATTATTTTTTGAGTATAGCTCATTTTAAGGCGGTACTCTAAAATCCAAATTATTTAGATGCTTTCTATATGAGAAATAAGACGTAAATTCTTATAAAAACAAAAGATCCTTTAAAATGGGCTAAATATTTTACAATAAATTTAGGATATTTTCTTACCATTTATCAAATTTACAAAAGCTTCTTAAAACGAAAAGAAATCAGTGCATTTTCATTTTAATTTAAAAAAAAAAATTGCATAAAAATCAGCTTTTAATAACAAACATTTTCACGGAAACATTACACTCCCTGATAAAGTAGCATGTCTGATAACAGATATGTATCTTATTTGTTAATGTTAATTCTAGTAATTAAGAAATATGATACTCTAAAATACTTTTGGCAATATTTGCGCGAAAAAAATTGCTTATATTAAATTCAAAGCTAAATAATTAACAGGAGACTGATTAGTGTGCAAATATGAAACACCAGACATAAATTTTGAAATTTTTATAACTAAGTTTTCTTCAACAGTACATGTTATTTGGAAAATGTGAGCATATAAGAGGTTTAAAAATTGCATTAATTTATAATTTAAAAAGTTTTTCAAGCTATTCAAATGTCAAGAAAATAATATTTGTAAAAGAAAATATTAGAATAAAAATGTTAGAAACACAAATTAAGAAAGAAATTACATTTTGTTGGTTTTGGTAGGATTCTTTAAATGCATTTTTTGTGCTTAGAATTTATTCTTCGTTTTAACAAGTTCATTTATTCGTTTAATTTCTTACGTCGTAAAACATTTAAAAATCACTAATTTAATTAAATATTTACACACATGTGGAAAACGAAATAACAAATTCTATATTGGTTTTTCCATTTTTGCATCAAGTATTTTTGATAAATATATAAAGAAAGACAAACACAAATAATGCGAAATGCAGCTTTTAAATCAATATTAAATTACCCGTATCCTTAATAGAACGTTCTGAATAATTTGAGATGTTTTATACCCTTAAGGAATATTCCTATATCAACATATAAAAATAATTTTAAAAAAATCCACCATTTAAAAAATTTTTATAATTTGTAATGAATGAATTATCTTATTTATATCGAAAATATGGGGTTTTTGATGATAAGGAATGTTGATTACAGACTTATTTTATTTAAACTGACGTAGTGTAAAACGACATAACCAAACCCTGAGAAAATAGATGTGCATATTTTCAGTTCTATGTATTAATGAAATATTCCAGGTGGAGTTTTAAAATCATTTGGTTTCAATTTACAGTATTTTACATAATGAGTAGTATTATTTTCATAGTTTCATAAATTCATCGGTGACCATATAAAAGCAAAATTTGTTTTTTTATAAATCATGGCATAAATTTTTTTTAAAATGATTCGATAGTAGTATAGTTCATCAGCAAAGGGATTACATTTATAAATTCCATTTTAGTAATTTTTTATATTTTAGTTTTACATTAACAGTTAATTTCTTCATAAATGAAATGCATAATCATATTCAAAATTTAGTTGTCAATAGCTTTTTTGTTGGTAGTGAAATATTTCTATTGTTATAAAATGTTTACAAGAATCGTATTATATGCAGATGTTTCATCATTAAATTGGGTATTTCATTGGAGTTATGTTGATTTTGAAGCATATGACCTGTACAACTTAAATACTTAATAAAAACAATAATTCTAAAGATGTGTTAAATATATTTAAAATTACTCAGATAGCTGACGAAAAATACTGTGTTGAATATGTGTTTAGAAAATTTTGCATTAAACTATCACAAAAATTCATAAATACTTTCAAGTATTTGTGAATGACGCAATATGTGATTGTAATGAAAGCCAGTTCTAAGCATTTTCAAGAGAATTTGATATTTAGTATTTTCTTACTCAATGTTGGTGAAAACATTTTAGAGATTTAACAAGGTATTCTATTCTGTTAATTTTCTTTTTTTATTTTTAAAAAAAACTGACATATATATATCGTAAGTTCCTGCAAATGATGATACATTTAAAGAGAACTTTTGGGTATTAAGGTTAGGTCTAAACTCAGCATTCAGAATATTTAAATATTCTGACTGCTGAGTTTGGTCATTATAATATAAAAATGATTATGCGCATCCATGTTTTGGAAATTTTTAAGAAAGTATGAATTAAATTGATTTAATTCATTTTATCCTTTGAAATCAATTGCTGTAGTATAAGTGAAAAAATGGCTTAAGAAATGGATATAATTTCTGTTGCTATGAATTGAATTGGAATTTCTCTCGGCAAAAAGCTTTAAACAAAAAGAGAAGGAAGTGAATAAAATTACTGACAGAATGTTGTTAGTGGCTTAAATAAATAAAATATTATTGATATACATTATGACATAATTAAAAAAATAAGTAATATTTGAAAATTGATTTTCGTGTCTTTGTTTAAGGAACAAGAACATTGGAAAATCGTTATTCTATATTTATGTCCCAATTAATTTCAGAAACAATTATTTATTAATGAGTAACATTCGCATAACTATCCAAAAATTACACATCTACCAATTATCTAAATATGTCAAGTAAATTCTTAAGGCATATAATCTCAGTTCATTTTATTAATTCCATTTTATCCTATACTAAGAACTGTATTCCTTTAAGTTCTACTTTGATTTATAAAGCAACAGTGCTGTAGAAATATTACTGAATTTTAAACTGCTAAACAGATGAAATTGAGCAAAAACTAATTTTCTCGCAAAATAAATATTTTATGATAGAAATTTCTCACAAATTCACTCAGATATGCAGTTGAAAAAAGATTTTAAAAATCCAAAATATTATTATCAGATTCCAAATAATTGCAAAAGCGAATCTCTTGGAATATTACTGAATGAAAATATTCTTGTTGAATAGAGTATTCCTATTAAAATATTATACTTTAAAAACTTTAAATATATATATTTTAAGTTTTTTAATCTTTAATCACAGAATTTTCAAAATATCGTTATTCTGATAAATGAGCGAAAGCTAACTGAAACATGAATTTTAATTAAATATAATGTTAAAAGGTAATAATAAAAAAATGATAAATTATCTTTTTACATATAATACAAATTACCAAATAATGTGGATTATCCAAAACTCACGTATATCATTAAATTAAATTTTTAAAAAATGTGATTATTGAGATGCCAATTATTTTATTAGAAGGAAAGGACATTTTCCTTATTTTATTTACAGGAAAAAAGTGCTTATTGACTTTGTTGAAAGGTTAAACAGTAAAACTCATATCTTTGATTACGAAGTTTTATTTGCTGAAGTATTCTCAAATATTTACAGGTCAAAAATGTTTGATCTATGTTTTTCATATAAAATATTTCTTTTCTTGCTCAGTGATTTGTTTTGCAATGGCATAAAAATATGGGTACTTTTTAAGAACTTTTCTTTTATTACTTACAAAAATGCTGCAATATACATATTATTTTTTATTTATTATTTCATAGGAAAGTTTTTTACTTTAAAACTATGAAATCAATGTTTTGCTATTTTACAAAAGGATTATAATTGTTTTGAACATGCTATACCAAGGGAATCTCTACACAGAAAAATTTGACAATTAATACATGTATTAATTGAAACATAATTTTTAATATTTAAATGATAAATTTCAGTACAAAATACCTGTTATAAATATTTAATGCTGCAATATACATTGCAATATACGTTACAATAGCATTGTTTTCATCAAAATATTTGTATAATTAGTTATCGCATCTAAATAAACTTTATTATTAATGATTTAAAAGTTATATTTTTTTAAAAGAAGTAAATGTAATTTTTTTACAAGAATTTTAAGATGAAAATGAAATTATATAAAAGTTATCGTTTAAAGTATAGTAACCTCTTTTTGATTATTCCTTACATTTTTGATAATATTTCAAAAATTTTTCCGCTGATGATGAAAACACATGCATGAAACAAAATGTAATAAATTGATTTGCTTTTTTAGTGAAATTAAGGAAATCTAAGGTTGAAATATATAAAAAAAAGATTATTCTAAAAATTGTGTTTTTTATTTTTATTTTTGGAGAGAAATTTATTAACGTTTCCTCAATAATCATACTTAATAATTAACGCACACAGCAATGAATAAAAAAAATGAGCTAAATACTCCACGATAATTTTCATATAATTATAAAATATTTAATTTAGTGCAATAAAAGTTATACTTTTTTCTGCTAAGATACATTCGTTTTTTTTATTTTTTTTTCTTGCATTCAGTTGTAATTTAAAATATTTTTTCCTTACGTTTAGTGAAAAATATTATTTTTTACAATTCTTAATATAGAATATAATGATATTATTTAGGTTTATTGCAGCTCCATAATAAAAGAAATTCATTTCATTGGATTATATTAAGACAAATTAATATTAAAAAATAACACATCATAAGTTTTAGATACATATCTAATTATATAACATATAATAGCTCTTTATTTATTGGAAATTTAGGCGTCTAAATTTTGAACAAGATATGAATAAAATTAAATTAAAAAAATTTATACATTCAGACGAAAAATGGGAAATGCTAAAAAATTTTTGAAACAAAGGTTGTGTTTAATAGATTTTATACTTAAATAAAATTTTAAATTTCAGATTATCATTCGTTGTTCAAATAATTTATTTCAATACATAAAATTGTTGTCTAAGCAACTTTGGCTTTTAAGTTTTAAAACAGGGTTTTCGTTAATGTTCGAATATTATTGCAGTGCAATTTTTTTCAGACACTCTTAATGCCATCCATTACCTTTTTAATTGGCGAAGAGTTGGTGATAGAGCCGGAATAGCAATTCTTAGCGAATCGTGTCACATTTTGAAGTGCACTTCTAATGGATTACTTCTCATGTAAGTTACTCTTCTCGAAAGGGGAAATGAAATGCTAGACATTCTAGCGAATGAAATTTCTGATGAACTGTTACCAGTTACTAATTAACTGACGTATCTTGAACACTATTTCATAAAAAGACATGCTGATAGGCAAATTCTACTCACTCCCCCGAGTCATGCCTGACATCAAGCTTATTGTCCTGGAAGATCTATTGCTATTGATTTAGATAGTTATACATAAATTGCCATTAATACCAAAATGAACCGGCATCACCGGCACATATTTTTGCGTTCTTTGGGTTGTCTGTTAAGGACTTATACAAGATTCCTACGCTTGCTTTTGATTTCCTGAAAGTGAGATAAATCGTGGGCCTCGTCTAGTTTACTCCTAAAGATGGATATTAGTAATTATAACAACATATTTCATAAGTTTTTAATTGATTCCAGGAATGTAATTATACCAATGAGTCAAACAATGTGAGCTGTGCTATATATATTATAACGTCCCCGTTATTACTTGAAAATCCCAAGTTACTTCCAGACTTTCGATGGACGATAACACCTTTGCAGCTATCAATGAGATTGATTTCCCAAGTTGGAATGAGTTTGAATGCCAGAAACAACATAGTATCCAAAAATAGTCAATAAGTTCTGATTGGAATATGATGTAGGAACGGCAAACAGGATTCGTGAAGGGCCATTAAGTTTTTCATGACAAATGTAATTCTTCGAATTTAACTGGAACCACCTGGTGAATGGACCATGTGCTTTCGAAGAATGTATTACCTCTTCACTCGTTCTGATTCAAATCGGTGGAGTGGCTGGAAGTAGAGGACAAGAGTGACATTAGAAATACTGGAGGCCAGATGTTGCAGAAAATATAAGTAGCAGGCGTTTGTGGGGGACGGAGGAGAGCTTCGACATTCCTGTGGTGTTTCTGATACTTCCCTGAAACAGGTCCCGGAGCGGACAAGTCCCAGAGACGGAATGGCTAGTCTGTGAAAGAATCGAGATCATAGAGAGACGCTAAGTCTCGAGTCTGACTACCCGGATGCTCCAGTGCTGTCCGGAGAGGATCGAGTGATTGTCCGAGACTGTTCCAGAGTATGGAATTTAAGAGTCTGATCCCCAGTACCAGCGAGCAGTTATCCCAGATCGAATGTGCAGCGAAAGTTCCAGAAAGTGAGAAATTCATCAGTTTTCCTGCAGCCTATGATTTAAGACAGTTCTTGTACAAAATCCTGTTAAGTTGTAAATAAATATTTAGTCAAGAATATTAAATCAATATATATATATATATATATATATATATATATATATATATATATATATATATATATATATATATATATATATATATATATATATATATATATATATATATATATATATATATATATATATATATATATATATATATATACATTCAATTTTTTTATTTTCAAATATATAGTTTGGATATCACTCATTTTCAATCTCGTAATAAATTATCTATAAGCACTTGAACAAATTAAAATTAACTTTTAAGCAAATGGAAAAATTTGGCCAAGTACATATTGTCTGTGAAATAAATTAAATATGTGTAACTTATAGCATTTTCTTGCACATATCAGTATAAAACTTGATTGATATCCTTAATTTTAATGTAATATTATATTAATTAATAAATTTATTGAAGGTTTCGATGAGAACATATTTTATTCCAAAATGCATTTTTAAGTCGATATAAAATATTAATCTGTGAAAACAGCGTAATTTATAATTGACACCATTAATTTTTGTAGTAAGATACAAGATGATAGTATCGTACCACAAAATGTTTTAGAGGTAAAATTTTAAAGGGGGTTATCAACTTGAAGTATGCTATAACTCTTTTAAATAGGTCATTACAACAAAATTATCTCTCATAAACTTTAAAATATAATTAGATATAAGATAATATGATTTTCCTATTTATATCTGTCTATCTTGAGAAAACTATTTCTTGCCTCACGTTGATGTCTTTTATATACTGACTTCGCTGTTTCAATAATATGTATTTTTATGACATTTTTAATTTTAGCATCCTATTTTAATTTTTCCATTAATAGTATGAAATTCAAATAATAATTTAAGCTTGTTATTATAATTATTTCTTGAATATGAATTTAAGTGTTGGTTTTCTTTCATTCTAATGAAATATTATATATATTAATATAATATTATATTTCATTCTACTGAAATATTATTTATTGCCAAAATTATGAACAATCAAATAGAGATAAAATAATATATCAGATTATTGATGTATTCATTTTATATGTTAAGATATGATGTGTGCGTTGGCCGTTTATTCTTATTTAACAAAGTATGTCTTACTACTGAAAGCTAATTTTTATTATGAATTCTGAACTTCAAAATGAAAAAAACAATTCTTTCCAATTTTATGTATAGTAAATTGTTTTATCCATTCATAAAGGGTATAACCTTAAGTATTTACAGGATTTTATTTTATTTTTAAATGTATTCTTGATTGCAATCATACAGAATTATAATTTCAATTTGATTTTTATGATGTAGTTTATATTCTATTATTTTATAATGAAAGTGTAGCATGCAAATTAGTTGTATCCATGTAGATTGTATGCATAAAATTTTTTAATATTAATGCTTTTAATGGTGTTACTCATTACATTCTGTGATCATGAAATAAGTTAGTAGAGAAACTTATTTTATGGATTAAGCATTTATTCACCCTACCTTTATTCTGAAATGTGAATATACTTTCCTAAATTTTATTAATTATGTAATATATTATTGGACATTAAAAAAAGAAAAGAAAAACATTTTTATGTATAAGGTATTACTTTTAATTATTTTATCTAGTATAATTTTTACTGTCATTTTCATACAGTATAATTTTTACAAACATTTTGTTAATATCCACTGTTATCAACTCTGCCAACATCTAATTGTGTATGTAAAAACTTATTTTGAGTATTGTAATCCTCTAATGAAGTTATAAAGTGATTTTTTATTTTGCGATAGATTTCAAATTGATTATTTAGTCAAAATAAATAATTATATCCATAATTAAATGTGTGTGCCATTATTAAATACTACTCATAATTATTGTATGACATAATAACATTAACATATTGAATTATCACAAGTAATATGTAATTTACATGCTATAAAAACTTCCTTAAAAGACACTGTAACTTATATTATCTGGACTGCAGAAAACAATATTAATTAAATGTTATACATCTTCATATATTGATGTTCATATTATCACTGTATAAAGATATTTTATTTCGGTTCTTTACTTTACAAATTATTATACGCTAAACGTTATTTTCATCATTTAAATTATTTATTGAATAAAAAGTATATAAGAAGCATAAATTTAGTTATATATATTTTTTCAACAAAATTAATAAATGAAATCATTGTGTAACGATTAATTTTATATAAAAATTCTAAAAAAAATGTGTGTAAAAAATATTTATTCTGCAAAATTTCCAATTTTTTCTACAAAATGCTATTTTTTCCATCGAATTTCTACTTTATTTTCTAAAAATGCAGTTCGTTTCCAATAAATATTTTCTGTCAATAACAGACTTTCTGTTAAAAACTATAAAAACAAGTTTTCTTTTTATAAGTGAAGCTGAATAAGAATATATAGCAACTGAAATATAATGAAACAAAAAGCACTTAACGTATTTATATAAAAAAAATATCAACAGAAAATTATAATGTTCTCTGCAATTGAAGTCTGACTTTTAGTTTGCTTTAATTTTAAATTATGAATTTGGAATCTTACAAGTAGCGTCAAAACTCAATATATAATGCATTAAAGTATATTACAAATATAAAAATCAAATATTGATAAAAAAAATGTTAATTGTATTCAGGTTAACAAATTTCAGGAAAATATATTCATTAAAATAGTACAGATATATGTATATATATATATATATATATATATATATATATATATATATATATAATTTGAAATTTTTGTAAATTTTTCTTTTTATATTCATAAATAACTGCATTAGTGCATATATATATATATATATATATATATATATATATATATATATATATATATATATATATATATATATATATATATATATATATATATATATATATATATATATATATATACACTAATGCAGTTGATTGCGGAATATAAAAAGAAAAATGTACAAAAATTTCATGTATGGAAATAAAGTAAAACATGCTTAAATTTATTTTTGGAAATATATGATTGATGCACTCACATTTGTGAATGCAGATCTAACTCAGGAAGTTCATATTATCATTTCAATTATATTATTTTACAAAATTTCTTATAAGTGCTACGACTCATATTCTTCGAATTTATCGCGCTTATCGAATTTTCACACTGCATAATGTCTCCATCAGCATGATTTACGCTTGACAACACTTATGCTGACACATGAGTTCTCCGAAATCTCTATAACAGCACAAAACTTATTTAGTTCCATAAGCAGATAAAACTTAAATATCGATGATCTCTGCTATTATCTTACATAATTATCTTGCAATTCAGTTTCTTATATTAAACCTGGAAATCGATGCTACTGAAGTAAATTGAAGTGTAATAATGCTTTAATGTTTATTGATAAAATTGAAAACACACTTTTATACTCTTAGGTTTTTTTGTGACTTATACTGCTTTAGAGTGATCATAATCATTTTTTAGAATATTCTTTACATTTCAATGGAAAAAAAAGACTACATATATAAATATATTATGTATAAAACTAAAACCTGTGCATAAATTTCTTTTAATAACTTGACAAAATTCCTCAATAGTTCGGAAAATTAATGCAATTAATAAACAGATAATTATAATATTATTAAAAGAAAATCAATGCTAATAACAAGAGATTAAGTAGTAAATATCGAAAAGTGGTAATATAATTCTTTTTGGCTCTTCAGTTAAAGGAAAATTATCAAAATAGTTTGGTGCTCATAAGAATTTAGCACTACATTTTTCAAAATGTGACATAACTTTTTAATTAAACGTAAAAATTATATCTATCTCATCAGATTGATTAAAATATTACTTTAAAAATGTGATTGTGTTCGAAAGAAAGGCATTATTGTTTGTTCTATCCTTGAAAATGATTCCATAAATTTTCGTCGTTAGTGTAACTTACAATGTCAATAAATATATAAATATTTTCATGAAAAAGTTTACAAATATTTGAGGCACTTGTTTTAGTTTTTGTAAAAATCAGCGTACTTAATTTTTAAATACATTTCAAAATCAGTATACTTAATTTTTAAATGTATCCCGTATCTCCATTTTGTAAAAAAAAAAATTTAATAAATATAATATTAGAATAATTTAATTCAAAAGAGTATAAGCATTTTTTAAATGTTGGTTTAATTTGTAATTATTTTTTAACTTTGTTGTGTTGAACAGAACATATTTTCATCATAAAAAATTATTTCCTTGCGAAAAAACCTGTTTAAATACTTGAAATTTTAATTTAAGTATAAAATATAATATAAATTAAATAAGTTATTTTTATTATATGCTTAAATGGATTAAATTAAATTAGAACAGGAAAAATTAAACTTTTAATAAAAAAAGCGAATAAAATCTAAAACAGAAATCAGCATATATTTTATATGCTGAAATCAAATTCTTAAGCCCTGTTTGTGAATAATTAATCTTTTATTAATATACATTACATGCTTCCAAACACACACAAATTTATAAAAAAAAAATAAGTGAAAACTTACCATGCTTAGGTTGCAAATAATTAAATTAATTATACATATTCAGCTCTAAAATTTAAGTTTAATATAATTAAGGTGAACGGCTACGCGTTTTCAACAACATTTTTTCTATTTGTTAATTTCGTACACAGGAATCTCGGAAACAGTCTTTTGTTTCACACACACCCACTCTGCGTGTTATAAATAGAAATTAATTTATTAAAGTATTGAAGTACGTTTTCTCTTTCTGAAATAGGAAGATACATTTTGAAACCGGAAGTGGTAAAGGAAAATTGTATTTTAATTACTATTTCTTTTTGATTTATATGATTTCCTACAATTTTTTGAGTGATAAGCATAAATATGATATTGTTATTTTACTTATACATTCGAAAAGATGTTGCAACATCATCGCTATCACAAGCAAAATTGTTACTTTTAAAAAAGAACTTTTCGTAAAACTTTGAGTGTTGTTCACAAAATTTCAACAAACAATCATAAAATTATTGTTGAAATTATAAAAAGGAAATTGATGCAGATAACAAGAGTTAATATGGTAAATAAGGAAAAGTAGTAATTTGATTGTTTTTTGGTTCTCCAATTAAAGAAAAATTAACAAAATATGTGTGTGTTGCATTCCAATTAATTTCTATATTTTTCAATCTATGAAATGATTTTTAATTAAATGAAAAATAAAAATTTGATTGATCTCTCTCTCTCTAATTTCTGAAATCTAGAATAAAGCACCTATATTAATGTAAGAAAAATGAAGATACTTGCATTTAACTTGACATAAATGTTTTAGTTCAATTACTTATGAAATCAATCAACATTTTGATTGCACATGAAAAACTTTTCAGTTACAGCTATTTTTAAAACTATTCAATACAATTTGTAAAATTTCTATTTTATTATATACTTTAAAAAAACGAACAAACAAACTCACACACACACACGTTTTCTTTATCACTCAATATTTTTCTTATATTTAACTTCATTTCAAAGGACATTGACACTTAAACCTTGGTCCAAATTAAATTATGATTCATGAATAATATAATGTTCTATAAACGGTTATGTTAAAATTTCATTAAAATTTACCAAAAACTAAGCACTTTCACAAAATTTATGCTCTATGAATAAAAAGTCTGATTAATTGTTTGCCTCTACATTGTACTGCACAATAAGATGAAATTAATTTTTAAGAAAAAAGTTGGCGGTTATTTTAAGAAAAAAGTTGGCAAAAAGAAAAATGTTGTTACGTTTGCGGATATTTTAAGACACGACATTTCTAATCATATTAAATTCAGACAAATCCAGATAAAATGATTCTAAAACTCATATTATCAAAATATTTGCCTGTTTTTAACTTTAAAATACATCCTTAATTATTTTTAAAAAACACTTAATAGTTCCTCTATTTTTTAAATTTAACTATATTTTAATAATATCAAATATATTTTAAGTCCATGCAGTGACTCATATACACTCATGTCCATAAATTAAGGATAATTCAGAATCACATAGAAATTGAATTCTAGAGTAAAAATTTCACATGTAGAATTATCACACACATCTTGTAGAATAATACGCAAACTACAAGAAACCACCAGTTGGCGTCGGTAGTATGTCACAATGATCACAGTATATATAATAATGTAAGATATAAGGAATTGTTGCAAAGAAGTAAAATTGCTCACAAACATTTTAAAAGCCTTTCAGTGCAATAATTCCATAGTTATGCCTTAAAAGAAGCATTTGGATGATGTTTTACGTGGTAGAATTATTGGCTATCTGGAATGTGGACGTACCCAGCTGGAAGTATCTGATGAACTTTGAATCGCCCAGAGTACCATCTCCAGGCTTTCGCAATGGTTCTAAGATGATGGTAATGTGACTAGACGTTACAGCACAAGTAGCCCCTGAGTTACATCGCTGAATAAGAACCAGTATTTGGCAGTTACTCCCAAAAGAAACAGATGGAGCACAGCATCAGACTTGTCTAATTAGTTCTCTTCAGTTACAGGTATGATAGTTTCAAGGCAGACCGTGTACAGACGCTTAGTGAACATCAATCAATATGCTCGAAGGTCTGTCAGATGCGTTCTACTTACCGCAAGCTTACTGTCACCTGTGGTTAGCCTTGAATAGAAAGATACCACAACAGTGGCCGTGTGTGATGTTTTCCAACGAGTCCAGGTTTAGCTTTCACTCTGAATCTTTCCGGACTTTCATATGGAGAGGCCAGGTATCCGTTACCACCAAGAAAACACTATTGAACGACACCGATAGGGTGGTGCAAGATTGCTCTTTTGGGGAGGAATTATTATGTGTTCCTGAACCAATCTGTATGCTCAAAATGTAACCATATTTGCAATTATAGGTCACATCTAACGGGATGTCATTCTAGAACCACATGTATGTTTGTTTTGGGGTGCCATGGGTTATAGTATTTCCTTTAATGGATGACAACGATTATCCTCACCATGGAAATATTGTAGACGAATGCCTTCAATCGCAGGATATCACCCTTATGAACTGGCCATCATACTCACCGGACTTGAATCCAACAGAACATGTGTGGGACATGCTTGGTCGACGAATTGCAGCCAGTTAACCAACCCCCTTTCACAGGTGTACCGGATCTTCGAAGAGCATTTCTTGATGACTGGTGTAATATTTTCCAAGATCAGATCGATAATTTGATACTTAGAATGCCTAATCGTTGTACGCCCTGTATGGATTGTCTGGGGGGTATATAATGTACTAACAATCATGTTATATTGGTTTTTATAAATAGGTTCTTTTTTGAAATTTACTTCAGGGAGGAAAAATCGCAATTTTTATTAATGATGTCAAACATATAGAATCTTTTTTGCTGTTTACTTTTTGTTTAATAAACAGATTTTACAAATAAGTCACATTTGTTTTCCTCTTCTGTTTCTTTCTTTGCATGAACTTGCATTATCCTTAAGTTATAGTCACGGGTATAATTATAAGTATTGATGTATAGTTTTATTAAAATATATGAAGCGTTATTACTTTTCTATTACATAGCTTTCAAGCTGAAAAACAGAAAATAAAACTTAAATTTAATATCAATAATAAACGCAAATAATGATATTTTATAACAATATATATATTTTTTTATAAATTTAAAAGCTTTTCAAGTATTACCTATACTTTTCTTTGATTATTATATTCTTTGAAGAAGGAACAAGTTTTTAATATAACTATGAATAAATAAATATGCTTAAAACATTTAACAAGAAATTTCACATTAATAAACGAATAATTTTTACGTGGAGTATCAAAGAATATTTACACAAACACAATGATAAAATACTTGAGTACATTTTTTAATTTTAATTATATAAATTAAAATTATTTTTATTTAATAATCATTTGGTATAAATGTCACTGACATACTTGACATTATGTATTTTTATGGACTTTCGTGGACTATATTATTTGATATCTTTCATGTTTTTAAATTAGCAAAATTAATTTATCGCAATATTTTTGAAGTTGAAGAAAAGAATTCAAACATTTTACAGGAATATAATATTTTATTTTTTCCATTAGAGACAAGTAAGTTTTACACTTAAGACATTTAGCTATATTTTTATGCTCATAATATTTAATAGTTTAGGATTATTCATTAAATATCCATAAATATTTGTTCTGATTTCTATAGGTTGTTTCACGAGAAAATTTTGTCCCATTTATTGTGAGTTGAAAATTTCTCTCGAAATGAGTTTTCTGTATTTAAATGTTTGAGAAATATTTACAGTTCTGCATTTGACTGTAGTGGAAAATCATACAGTTTTCCGTCCAACAAACGTCAAGAAATATTTACCCCTTATCGGCGGAAGTTTCAAAAATTTTGAAAGTCTCCTATATTCCATCATTTAATTCAAAACTGTATTGGTGTAGATAATAGAAATGAAAAGATTATTTTATATGGAGTAAGGATTGCACTATTTTAGGAAATGTATATTTCTAAATATTTAAAAATAAAATATATGTTGGAAAAATAAAATATTATAAATTAAATAGGCAGTATAATTAAAGAAATTATTTTTAAAAAAATGAAGTTTCGGACTTAGCATTGTTTTACTTTTGGTTTCATTTATATTAAATACATTTAGTAAATAAATGTTTTTAACATTAAAACATTTTTTACATTAGAAGATATTTTATATAATATTTGTTATTGATAACTTTTCATAATACTAGACTTAATAACATATTATTTCCCTTTTCTAGCTTTCAACAACTTTTTAAATTTTTTTATCAAACAAATGCTTATTACTTTCTCTCCTTGAATAGACAGTATAGGTTTTATTCTTACATGATTTACCTAATTATTCTAGGTGAAATCAATAAACATTATTTAAAAGAAATTTTGCCGAAAATGTTCCATATATTATACTTAATATTTGAATATTTAAAGTTGGAAAAAATGAATTTTGAAGTCATAATAGAAGTACTGGTTATCATACACTCATAAATAAAATTCACGTAACTTTCTTTTTTCTTTTTAATAATATTATATCACATGTAAGATATGCGTTTAAATATTTCAGATATTTGATTATTAATATAATTTAATTAAGCATGTGAATCGTTAAATGAAACATGTTTTAAGATATTTCTAAATGTTTATTAAAAATCTACCAAATATAAATCATTTTTATTGATATCAGATATGAAAAATATATTATACAAAATATTAAAATAAAAATTTCTATTGTATTGACCCTGTAATAATAATAACAGTATATATATATATATATTATTTTATATCATTATTATTTTTATTGATTGATCTTTGAATAATTGAATAAAATTAATTATTTTTAATGACTAATTGCAATTTTAAATTGTGATTACAATTATAAGATATGCATACAATTCCAGTTAAAATTAATAATTTAATTTTTATCTGAAACATTTTATTGGAAATAACATTTGCGTTATTCATATATTTTACTGCAAGTAACTTTGTTCCAGGCACGATTGAAAACTAAAATCATTCCTAAACATCAAGCTACTATTTAATCTATTCATGCAATACCAAACTTCACTTTACATTCATACATATTTATACTGATTTCTATAGAATGCTTCAGTGACAAAGTAGTTCCATTTGCTGGTAGACTGAATCTTTCTCTTAAGATGAGTTTTCTGTAATTTACTGTTTGATCGTAGGAGGAAAGCATACAAGCAGTTTCTACCAGCAAATGTCAATAAATTACACTGTTTAGTCTGCACCTATTTTTTTTTAGTCATTTTAACATATATTCTATATTTTTCATTTAGAACTTTAGTTATAACAATAAAAATTAACAGTTTTGTAGTTTTGCGAGTGTACTTTTTAAATGCTTTATTATTTTAAAATAAAGCAGAGATACAGTCCAATCAAGTAAAACGTACTTTATTCGAATATAGTTTAGAATTATTTCACAAAGTAAATATTTCTTTAAAAATTCCATTTTTTTAAAATAAGAAGTGAGTTTTATAAAGTTTTTTTCTGAATATAAGCACTGTTTGGTGCAATAAAAAATAAATTGCTGGAAAAGAGAGATTTAATTTAATGTAACTTCTAATTGGTAAAATTATATCTATAATTGGAAATAGTAACGTACATTAACAATGAAGCTGCCGGCAAATTTATAAGAAAAATTAAAAACTGAAATGCTAATTACAAATTATAATTTTTGATTACATTTTAAAAATAACTTCTGGTTATTTCAGCAAAATTAAAATGTAAAAACAAAAGAAATATCAATGTTAATTATTTTTATTATTGCCCAGCTTTCTTTTGGGATCTAATAGCAGAATTGAATCTAATAACAACTCAGATATTAATAATTACTAATTAATCGACCATACTCTAATTGAGAGTATGGTCTATTAATTAGAACCCAAATTAATAGACCATATTCTCAATTAGATTTTCCTGCATCTTGAGCATACATTCCTAATACAGTAATAAAATTTTCAAGAAATAACAATTTTTTTTCTTCTTTCTTTAAATATAAATTATTTACATATATTTAGACTAATTTCATGAAAATTAATATAATGGAATGTACAGTTTTCTTGTTGTTTTTAAACGTGACTTTATAAGGGTATTTTTTAACACACGCGGTTAAAAATGTCTATTTAATTAGAGTAGAAAACTTTGGTCACGTTACATATAAATATGCCGAAAAGCAAATTGACATGCGAATATACTTTATATTGAGTGTGTGTCAATAAAATCACTAAATTATCCTACAGAACACAGATCATCTACAGTCATCTGTACTCGAAATATTTGAATAAATGAGTAAATTTATATATAAAGAAAAGACGATTGATAAACACAAACATAAGAAGTTAAAAGTAACCAAAAATTTATAAATTAGCTATATATTGCCCAGTTTAACTGATATAACTTAGTCACTGATATATTCACTATAATAATTTTAAGTACAGTACGCGCGCGCGTAATATACGTAATACAAACTAATTGTTGGACATAAATCCAATCGTTAAATGCCAACAAAGTATAAGTTCATGTAAGCAAAAAAATAAAAGCACGAATTTTTTGTTTTGTAATTTGTTTGATTTATGGAAGAAACAAATTTATAATTTAATTTAAATGAAATATTTCTAAGTAACTTTGTCTAATAATATTAAACACATTAAAAAAAGAAAAAATATAGTAACATTAATTATTATGTAAAGAAATAACTGTTTTAATACTAAAAAATAATAGACTTTTCTTTCAAAATCTTCATGAACGTACGGCTTAAAAATATTCGATAATCTCTCTCTCTATATATATATAAACTATCCAATAATTTTTCCTTATTTTGATTGACAAGATAACGTAATAGCCTATTTAAAATGATGGCAATGATGTTTTGGCAGCAAAACAACTTCATCGATGTGAAGAGGCTCTGATCACTTCTGAAATTAATAACCTACTTATCGGGTGATTTCATGGATGGCAGTTGGTAATAAATTTCCATAAGTTAAAATGATTTATCTTTATTGAAGCCACATTTTATTTTTCAGGTAGATTAAGACTGTTTCTGTTATTTAAAATAGTTACTAGTGAAATATTAAATGCATATTAGCTAAATATAAACATCATATATGACAAATTATTGGTCTTAAAATACAAGTATATTTATATTATAATAAATAACTCATCATATTTTACAAGATTACATGTTAGAGAACACACAAAAACACACACACACACACACACACACACACACACACATATATATATATATATATATATATATATATATATATATACATACAAATATATATAATAAAAGGCTAAGATTATTTCCAAGTTAAAGATTTGAAAATGATTTAATATATATATAAAATTATTTTCAAATCTTTAACATGGAAATAATCTTAGCCTTTTATAAACATAAATATTTGATATGCTTATGTTACCATAGTTCATTCGAAGCAATTGGCATTTAATTACTTTCAGAATTATTTACACATAGTTTTTACATAGCATATTATATCAAAAAATCTCCTAAAATAGAGTTTTTTTGAATAACTTAAAATGATTTTTATTTTCAGGTCTTTGTTATGTTAAAAAATAATTTAATTAATTTCAGTGATACTAAACATTATTTCTGTTCAAAAAACTTATCCATTATTTGAGAAATTTTAGTAAGAAACCTTTATATTTCCATTCATTTCCAAAGCTCAATTTAAGTAGGTTATGAATTATTCACAATTTATAAACATTTCAAAAATTTAATTGAGATATCAGAACAAATAAAGTAATATTGAAAATAAGTACTGCTGGATAAAAATGAAATATTATTATATTTTCTTCTCAAACTCTCAATATTCATCAAATCATCCCTTTTATTGGTGATCTTTATTGCAAATGAATGCAGTAAATGTAAACAAGTTCCTTTGTTATTCTGTTGCTCATTTATTGATAATTATGAATAATATCATTTTAAAACCTAAAGGTTAATACTTCCTCAATACAGAAAAATATTTTTTAAGGAAGATAAATTAGATTAATAAAATACATACATATATATATATATATATATATATATATATATATATATATATATTTTGATTATCATCAGTAATATATGATTTATTCTTCATGTGATGCAAATCAGAAGTATGGTATTGAGTCATTCTGATGTAAACAAAAGTTGTATTTTCAAATACTTTTTAACTCAGATTTGATTTTACAATTAATTTTAATAATTGAAAACAAATGAAGTCACAACACTGTAGGGTCAAGTGCATTTGTCATTCTAAATATGATTTGATTTCCAAGATATATATTATATATATATCATATACCACATTAATTATACATTATACTTTTTACCACATACCTTCCCTTTATATTTATATCAATTTAAAATATAAGTTTAATGACAAAAAATGAAATTTTATTTTATATGAAAATCAACACTGCATCTTGCTGTAACGTTAATTTTGCATTAACATTATAATTTGGAGAACTTTTTAATATTTGAGAAAAGGTCAAATTTCTAAAATTCAAACATAATCTTTTGTTGCCATGCTTAAAAGCTTCTAAATCATTTTTGTATAATGAATTAATACATCTTTCAAAAACGTCGTATTAAAAGTAAGCCTTGCGTATCACGTGGTCTCCCAAACAAGAATGTTCACGTTGCCAAGATTCAATTTGGATTTATCGTTATATTGAATTGAGTTTCATTAAAAAACTTTCAAACTTTCTCTTTGAACGTGATTGTGTTTGGCAATTACAGATTACAGATTTTTCTCTATAATATTGCTTTTCAAGTGCAACAATGCATTTCTTTATTTATTTTGTATTTAACTAATATATATATATATATATATATATATATATATATATATATATATATATATATATATATATATATATATATATATATATATATATATATATATATATATATATATATATATATATATATATATATATATATATATATATATTCATTTATATATAAAATATATATATATTAAAAATAATTATATATTATTCATTTAGAGGAATAGCGAAATCTTATTGCATGCTTTTATTCCTTTTTTAAAAAATTTTACTTTTTTTTTAATTACAATAAATTTAACCATTATAATTGTGGAAAAATAAAAATCATTATCACATCATTTTGCAATGAAAACTCATAAGCACAAACGAATAACTTTCTTAACTTGAACATTACTTCACATTTGATAATATTATATCGTGAATTTACGGCAACTGCATTTGAAGAAACATAAATCAAACCTTACTAAACTGTAAATATTTTTAAGTCAAAGTGTTTTAAAATGTAACTCTAACATTTTTTTAAAATGTAACTCTAACATTAATAAAATCACAACAAAGCAAATATTCGTTAAAAAAATAATATTTTTTACTGAATTTAATATTTCAAACAAGTTATTTTATGAGAAAAATCATCTCAATTTATGCAATATTCATTATCTTATTTGCAGTTGTTTGAAATTTCTTTTTTTAAGAGGAATGAATTAAATAAAAATAACATTTTCCTGAACAGCAAAATTTCTCAGCTGTCATTTTCCTATACTTTGAATAAATCATAAAAAGTTTTAAAGATTTTTTTTTTATCATTAACACAACTTTAACACATCTGTTATTATATTTAATTCAAATATGAAAAATTTTTTCCAGGTGTTATCATATTTTTGTTGCTATCCATCTTATCCATCTTCACTGTTGATAAAAGCTTATTTAATAATGAAAATATTTTTAAGATTTTAGGTTTTTACAATTATTTGGCACTAGATTTTTTGAATAAGCAAGTAATTATATTCTTGTTTAATAATCTATTAACATGTTATATCCAATCATTCAAAAATATTTTCTGTTATTTCGTGAAACATACAATTGAATTTAAATTAAATATGAAGAAAACCTATTATCCTAAGCCTGGCTGTTATAAAAATGTGATTATAATGTAGAACTTTGTGATTATAATGTAGAATATATATATATATATATATATATATATATATATATATATATATATATATATATATATATATATATATATATATATATATATATATATATATATATATATATATATATATATATATATATATATATATATATATATATATATGTATATATATATATATATATGTATATATATAATGTAATTTTTAGTTTTTTTATTTATTATTGGGTAGCTTATACTTTAGGGTGCCCTTCAATTTTTCACTAACTTGGCGCTATATTGTTAGCTTTGTATTTTTTTTTTGTTTTTTGTTTCACATTATATATTTTCAGACATATTGTTTCTTCAAAGACGCACAAAAACACGCTTGAACACAAATAAATCGTCTATTTTCTCCAATGTGTGTTTGTGTATGGTGGGTACTTTACCCTTTCAAACTTATAGCGTAACGAATTATTTTATCTCTAAATATGAAAGTGAAATTTTGAGTAAAATTAATTTTACTTAATTCTACTGATAGAACATAATCTTTCAAAAAGATCATTCTATTTATTTTTTTCCGCACCTGATCTGTATATTTTAACCACAGATAAAATAATTCAGCAACATTTACAGAGAATAATTAATGCGCCTTAAAAAAGTGAATAAAACTGAAACTCTTTTCACTTTGATAAATACTTATTTTTCTATGAAATGTATCTGATTTCTAGATTTATTTATAACCAAACTTTGCTGTAAATCATTTGCTTAAAAATATGATCCATATTTATCGATAGCCTCCCTCACTTTCATATGGAAATAAATATGATAAATCACTTCAAAAATATTGGTTACAAACCTGGAAAATGGGATTTGATGTTTTTCTTATAGGATACAAAATTGCTATGATTCATCTTACCCAAATGTCTAATGAATTGGAATAAAAATAAATAGAAACATTAATGGTATACTCTCTTTCGAATGTTATTGATAACTATGCGTCATATCTTAAAAACTCCAATACTTCAAACATATTTTTGCGACACTTATCATTGCTCAAAATCTTATAATCAGTTTATTAAAATGTCTGAAGCTTTTTATTTGAATACAATAAAAACTTACAAAATTTTCATATAAATGAGTAAATTAACTAAAGGTATAATAGAGTGGTTTTATGATATAAATTTACCCATTTGGTTGTGAAAAATTTCATTATGTTATATTATACAGTTCATTAAAATTATTATTTGTATTATTTTACCATTTTAATTACTTTTTATTTTAAACTGAAAAGCCTATTAACAAGCGTAATATAACTGAATAAAAACATTCTTCAAAATAATTTAAAGTTATATACTTAGTGACCATATGTTAGAATGACCATAAATTATTAATTTAGCATAAAGTATATCCATCTAGCCAATTAAGTATTGAACACGATGAAACTTATTTTGTTTGAAGATGAGCGTGGACCACAATTTTTAGTATACATTATTGAGAATTTAGCCTATAATGGTATTACTTTGTGATAAAAGGATTAAACTAAATTTATTTCTTAAAATAATCACATGGGTTAAAAGACTAAGAGAATCCTTATCATCGGGAAGTTATTTATCTAGTATTTTAAGATAGTTATGGATTTTAGTTGCTGCACGTTTTTAGTTACTAATTTTTCTATCAACTCATACATGATAATAATATTGCCATTTCTAAATTACTTTAGATTAAAAAACTTATGAATATGACAAATGACTCTTAAAACACAATTGGATAACTTTAGCTACTAAATATTCTATTAGGTCAATAAGTCAGGGTCTTTGAATGGTTACACTTGGAATAACATACAACAATTATTAAATAACAGGAGCTGTCAAATAGCAGTGTCTCAGGCGCGCATTGACTATTTTTATAATTTTAATTTTCCTGCAGTGCCAAAAGCATGCATAATAGAGCAAAAATTATGCATCAGATATTGAAATTTTACCAATTTAAAATATCATCTTTGAAAATAACGTTGTTGATGTGTTCTTTTAGTTTATTTATTTTGCATGGATGGCAGTGTCTAACACATGGTGATAAGAAAAATATGTAAACTAAATAATTGAAATGGAAGACATTTATATTAACAGATTAATCGTCTTTCATACAGTAAGTAGTTTAGCGGACAACTTGTCAAGCATATAACTGCGGCTGTCTACCTCCAAATGTTAGGTATGGAAGTGGATTAGTTAAATTTGTGCAAATGTGTGGTATTTTCCAGTTGTCCTAATCATAAATATGACGCTAATGTTCGATGGAAAGAAGTAGCTAAAATTTATCTATCCGAATCCATCCTTCAAAGCAAGTTTTATCTAAAGCAAAAGGCAGATGTTCTCCGATAGATATTTCTATATATGGAGAAGAGCTTGTTCAATCATGAATTTTTTTGCAAAAGGATATTGTAAAATGATTAACTTGATCGGAACTGTTCCTAAACATGTATAAGAGAAACAGTAGTTTTATTACAGAGCGTTCCACCTGGAACCTATAACTTTCACTGCATCTCAGCGCAATATTTAATAATATTTTCTTTCAGAATGACACATTATCCTTTTGAATAATTCAGCATTCGGATAATTTGAGCTTTACGAGAATCCGAGCTACATTACACATTGAAAGGTGTCTTGCGTTGTTTGTAAATAATATAAATTAATATAATTATAATAATTATAAAAACGTATATATAACTTACTTTTATATAAAAGGTTAGTATATTTGGAAAATGAATTAGAAATAACATCAAAAAGTTTCTACATATGTAATTTTAAAACTAATTATGTTCCTAATTGAAGTATATTGTTGGCATGAATTATTTATAATTTAACATTTATGTGACATTGCTAACGGAAATTAGGAATGATAGTTTTTGTTTATCAGTTTGATATAATTGAATTATTTGGTTTTTAATGTACAATAAAACTTATCAAAACATTTTAGTAATACAGATGCATTTCACAGTTCTTGATTAGAAAAATACTGTTTAATCCAGTGGGCTATGATAGCACAAAAGTCATTCCTGAGAACTGTGAGTTGGGATTTTTCACTGATGACATCGTTCTTTGGAGTTCTGCCGCTGATATAGAAAAGGTGGAGGAACATGTAAGCCAAGCTTTGGCTGACATGTGGAGCTTTGCTATGGGTCACAGATTAAGTTTTAACCCTTCAAAGTGTATTGCAAATCTCTTTACAACTAATAGAAAATTATATAATTTTCGACCGAAAGTCTTGTTGAACAATCAATCCCTTGAGGTTGAGAAACATCCAAAGTATCTGGGGTTCATATTGCATCCAGAGTAACTGTCACTTGGAGCACCTCGCTTTAAGAGCTAGAAATGGCCTTATCATTCTTAAATATCTCTCTGTCCGTGATTGGGGTGCCAATGCTAATACTCTCAGAAACATCCATGTTTCTCTTATTCGTCCCATTCTAGAGTACGACCTCCCCATCTACTATTGTGCCTCTCGCTCAAACCTGCAGTGTCTTAAACGTGTACAACTTAGTGCTGCAAAGATCATTACTGGTCTTCACAATTCTTGCCCAAATGATATTGTGCTCTATGAGTTCAATCTAGAGCTTTTGAGTCTTATGAGAAATGCATATTTGGTGAAGTGCTATAATAATCTCTCTTGTTTCGGCTTTCAGAATCGTACCTCTAGATTTCTGTGTTCCTGGAGCAAGAACCAGCGACTCAAACGTGATAGTCCTTTTGGACAGATTGTTTCTGATCTATATTAGATTTTGAGGTAAAGAATAAAAACCAAGAGAAGAAATCCAGACTTCTGCTCAGTTTTTTTAAATGAGTTTACTGAAATTCTAGAAGGTCTGAACTCCGTCATGATGCTTCTGTAGTTAAAGGATATCTGGATCTTTTCTGATAGTAGATATGCTATTCAGCATTTAGCCGATTGGCATCATGTAAAGGAAGGTAGTACTAGTGCAGAAATCCTTAGGAAACTAAAACATCTTTCCTATGGTCATCATGCCCATTTTCAGTGGATTCCGTCCCATGTGGATGTTGCTGGTAATGTAACTGCGGACAGTTTGACTAGAGCCAGTGTTAGCGATTTCACCACGCCTGTCACTTTTCTTACTCATATGAAGCTTCTTTTCTAAATTTAGGGCAACTACCATACTACCATAGCTACATGGATTGTCACACCTGTGCATCATTGGTGCCAGGTGAGGTGTCCTGGTGGCTCTTTAGTTCGGGGCTGCAGTAAGCGCGATCAAACTGCACTTGCACGTTTTCTTAGCGGCCATATGCTTTCCATAACTTTCGTATATGGTAATAAACATTTCGAATCCTGCACTATTCTGTGCAGGCCTCTAATGACTACATTTTATCTTGTTTAGAGCATACCCAGCAAGACCAGATTTGGGATACCTTTCTGGTGTTTGACTTTTTTAGTGTGAATGGATTCATTGACCTGATCTAGCTTTGCTGATCACGGATATTGGAAATAACAACAGCATGATAATACAAATCATTTATTTGTAAATTAAATCATTATAAACCACATCAATTCGCAATATGTGGAGTGAAAACACACTAAAAAAGTTTCACCAAGTTATCCAAGAGAAAATTTTTTAAAAAGTTTATATTTTGTTGATTGGAAGAAAAATACACACATAGAAAACAAAATACATTTGGAATTAATATTTAATCGTTAACTTACAAAATTAAAACATTCTAATTTTTAAAACTTATTAGATCTAAACTATATTAAAAATCAATTTAACACCTATTAGTGACTTCCTTGGGCCTGTCTTAAAGATTAAAGTCTTATGAAGGATTATATTTAATGTAAGAAATATAAACTTTCAATTTTTTTTTTCCTGCATTTAACTGAGTTCCATATTTGGTCTTCAAAAATGGTTTCACGAAGGTGGAATGTTGAAAATGTAAAAGAAGTCGAAATACTCTTGTTTAAGTACCGAATACTTATCATCTACTTCTGCCCTAAATTTAAAGAGTAATTATTACTAAATCATTTAATTATAATTTTAGTTTTGCTACCTGAGAAGTTTATGAAGATTTCTTCCTTAGTAATTGAGAGCACTTCGGAAGTATAATTAAATGGATTCCCAAAACACTCATAACTCGTATCAGTTTTTGTCGTTAGTAAGAAAATATTTTAAAATTCTTTGTCATCATGACTAAATAATTTTCAAAGGCAGCAAAAACGACAGTTGTTATTAATTCTTTCATGATTTAACACAATCGTCCACATTTTTAATAATGTTAGGTTTATGATTCTAAATTTCTGCTAAACAATTATATAATTTTCTATAAGTAAAACTTTAACTCCATAATTTGTCTTTAATACATGTGCATTTGACCCTCAGATTTGATGATTATAATTATTTAATTTCTCAAATACGTCAGCCAAGTAGCTCAGATTCATTACAAATAAACCGTATTGAAAATCCTTGGCTTTAGGTTTGTTTTACATTTTTAGAAAAAGTATGATTTCTTTTCTTAATTCATCGCAAAAATGTCTTAATTGATAACCATCTTTCTTGGTAATAAAATAGTTACGCCTAATGTATTGTAACCATGTTCTTATAAAACAATAAAAATGTTTTTGATGTCAGTTGTTTCAAAGTGAGTGTATATTTTGTATCTGCCGGATTTTGAATGTGCAATAACTATGCAAATTTCAATGCAATTTCCCATTCTATCTGTTTCCCTCGTTCATAAAATCGCTTAAGAAAGTAAATAATTAAGCCCTATTGCTTTAAATTCTATTTTTTGCAAAAACGGAAATATAGTACTGACATATCACCTCATAATAAAACATAGGTAATTAAATGTGAATATTTACTTTTAATCATTTTCTCATCAAACTGTATTAATAAAATATTTAAATATTTCATGAAATGCGAGGAATGCAGACACTGTTCTCTTTCGTTTGTATCATCAATTAGATGGTCAGCTCTATAATTTGAAAGAGATATAAGTTGTAATTTCTTAGCAAAATTATCTCCTAACATATTTTCTACAATATCTGTTGCTTCTGGCAAAATAAGCTCTTTATTAATGGTATGAAGCATTTTACATTTCACAATTTTATATGAAACAATTTAAAAGGGAAATGACTTTTTTATGCACATAAAAATATTAAAAAGTAGATTTTTATTTCCAGATGATTTTAAATTTAATTAAAAAAAACTCTCTAATTTTGTCAACGAACTCATTATGAAAAGTTTTCCATCGTCGTTTATGATTATTATATTTCATGTCAAAATTTTTGAACAAATGATACACAATAGCCTTTCTTCTTCATTTAATTCGTACTGTTAAACAACTACGCACTGTTAAACTACTCAAGATTCAAGCATTCTTGAAAACATTTTCTTGATTTTAATTTCGGTACCACGCTTTTCTGTGTAGTTTTTCATGATTGACTATCGTTTAATTCTTCCTTATGCAGGCTTAAAAAGTTATCCTGATTTTGCATATAAATCTGTTGCCCTGATTGTTATATTCAAGGAATTGTAATTTACGCAAAAACATATGTAAAAAAATAATTCTTGATAGGGATCCATTAATGATAGAAGCATCGACTTGATTGAGACTAGATGTAATTCAAATTGTCGTTATCTAACTTGTTTCTTATTCCTATGAGAAAACACGTGCTCAAGTTTTCACACGCTCGAGAGAGCAACCTGTTGATCTTCTATAATGCCCAAACAAAACTGAAATTCTGGTAAGTCAAGGGAATGTCCGACACGGTGAACGCAAGAACAATAAAGAGGCACCAGATTTTTGTTTTACCAATTCTGAGTATCGGTATTGCCAAATGGCAATAAATTTTTGTATTCTTGGTAACTTGTAGGGCTTTTAATTAAAGTTTTTGTGTGGGTTTAGTGTTAAAATGCTCAAGATATATTATTATTTTATATATTTCATTGTATGCTAGGAGGGAGATGATTAAAATTATAATTGCAAATTGTACCATTAACACTGAAAGATTGAGAAATGCTGTTTAACACTGTATGTGATATTTTATTTCTAAATTTCCGAATTAAATTTTCAACTATATCAACAGATATCTATTTTCAAAAGAGCATTGTATTTTTTAATATATAATAAAAATATGTCAGAGAAATATAAATACGTAAAAATATTTTTTTAAAAAAATCCTTATTTTTCATGCAGCCTTCTATCATCAAGTTTAAATCAAGTGATTTTTAAAAAAATAAATGTATAATATCATAATGACAAATTTTTTTTAAATAATATTATAAGTCCCACATTGATATTGAATTTATAAATGGTTATTTTAAATTATGATGAAAAATAAACACACATACAATTTATTTGAAATATTTTTCCCCTTAACAATTTATATTTGTATAAAATGTGCACATTTTTGTGCTTATAAAATTTAAAAGTTACTATACATAAATTTAAAAGGAAGCAGTTATAAAGAAATTTTTCGACATAAAATATTTAGTGATATTAAATATTACAGCACAGTTTCCTCCAAGTTGAGCTTTTGTATATAAAATTTCAAATATTCAGGTCATAATTTAGTATTTGCTTACGTAAAACAATTTTTTTCATCATATATTTAGAATTTGCAATGGGGATAAAAAATTTTATTGAACATACATGAGACTACATGATTATGTCTTTTTTAAGAACTTTGATAGTGCAACATAATAGTTTAGAAAAAAGTAAATTTATGTATGTAACTTATAGTAGTTATAAAAATACACCTTTATGAAGCATACGTGCTTGAAACAGTGCAGAAAATTTAAATATTTCATTTTCGCAGATTACATATTATTTCTAAAATAAAATTGATGTTTATAAAATATAATTTACAAATAAGAGCTGATCATGTTACAAGTTTGTTAAATTTTTCTCTTAAAATTCTTTTGAAAAACTAAGAAAATGGAAGCATGTTAAATAAAAAAATTAGCAAGAAATTACACTACTGTCCATTAAAATTGCTACACCAGGAAGAAATGCAGATAACAAAATGATATTTATTGGACAAATATATTATACTAGAAATATCAAGAGATTAAATTTTCAAAAAATTTGGCTGGATAGATCCTGAAAAATCAGTACCCAGAACAACCACCTCTAGCAGTATTAACAGCAGTTATACAGAGATTGGATTGCATGTACAGGTACAGATGCCCATGCAACTTCAACACGATGCCGCAGTTCATCAAACGTAGTGACTGGCGTTTGGTGACGAGACAGTCGCTCGGCAACCATTGACCAGACGTTTTCTATTTGCGAAAGATTTGGAGAACGTGCTGGCCTGGGCAACAGCCGAACATGTTTCGTATCAAGGAAGGTCCGTACAATATCGGCAACATGCGGTCAGGCATTATCCTGCTGAAACGTAGGGTTTCGCAGGGCTCGAATAAATGGTAGAGCCACGGGTCGTAACACACCAGAAATGTAACATGCACTGTTCAATGCACCATCAATGCGAACAAGAGGTGACCGAGAGGTGTATCCAATGGCACCCCATACCATCACGCAAGGTAATGGGCCAGTATGACGATGACGAATGTACGCTGCCAGTGTGCCAAACACGGATGCGACCATCATGATGCTGTACACAGAACCTGGATTCATCTAAAAATATGACGTCTCGCCATTTGTGCGCCCAGGTTCATCGTTGATCACACCATTGAAGGTGCTCTTGTCCATGACGCAGCGTTAAGGGAAGCCGCAGCCATGGTCTCCGAGCTGAGAGTCCATGTTGCTGCAAACGTCGTCGAGCTGTTCGTGCAGACACTTGTTGTCTTTCAAACGACCCCGTTTCTTGACTCGCGGCTCGTGATGTGGTTGCACGATCCATTACGGCCATACGGATAAGATGCCTGTCTTCTCGGCTGCTAGTGATAGGTGGCCATTGAGCTCCCGCATGGCGTTCCGTATTGCGGTCCTGAAACCATCGATTCCATATTCTGCTAACAATCATTGGATCTCGACCTACACGAGCAGCAATACAGCGATAAGATAAACTACAATCCCGGTACGCTAAAATTCGACCTATATCAAAGTCAGAAACGTGCTGGTACGCATTTCTCCTTCTTACACGAGGCATCACAACAACTTTTCCCCAGGCAACAACGTTCAATTGCAGTTTGTGTATGAGGAACCGGCTGAACAATATCCTCATTTAAACACAATGTAGGTGTCGCTACTGGCGCCTGCTTTGTCTGAATGCGCCGAAAAGCTAGTCATTTGCATATTACAGTACCTTCTTCCTTTCGTATAAATTTCACGTCTTTAGCATGTCGCCTTCTTTTTGTAGAAGTTTTAATAGCCAGTAGTGTATAAGACCTTAATGAGAAATATATATATTTACTTGAAATCATTTTTAATAAAAAAAAATAAAATAAAATTATTTTTAAAATTATAAAATAAGCTTTGTAAGATCTTAAAATTCAGATAAGCTTTATATTATCCAGAAGGTTTTGTTATAAAGATAAATATTTTTTACTATTTCATTTCGAGAAATTCTTTACAATTTTGAGATAAATGTACCGTGTTTTCAGATTTTTTTTGCAATGGTTGCTAAAATATTTATACTAAATTATTATTAAAATTATTAAATCATATCGAATTGCTATTAATTAGTTTTTCTACGCTTTATCTGGCTCGGATGTACTTTATAAATGAGCATATTTGCATTTTGCAATAATTAAAAATTTCATCTTTAAATGAAGCATGTAATTTTAAAATGATAATTCTATAAATTATATTATCTTCTTTCTTAACGTTACCAAGTGATAATATGTTTTAAAATATAAAACAATTCACCTAAATTTAAAATAATAAAGCTATTTGGGGAATTAATATCACTTAAAATAAAAATAGTGTGTGACTTATTTAGTACTAAGCAAAATTGACTCGTCTCTCTTTAACTGCTTCTGTGCTCGTTAAGATTGACAAAAATATTTATGTGTTGATATTGCATTTTGTTTATCGGTAATGTATAAATCTGTTAATAATATATTTAATGTGAAATGTAAAATACAGCACAGTGGAATGAACTTTCATTTGCTGTATTTTCCTAGCATATATTATTTACCGATTTATATATATATATATGTATATACATATATATATACATATATATATATTTATATATATTTATGTATGTATATATATACATATACATATATATATATATAAGTTAAACGCTCTTTTCGGGAGAAGGACATATGATTTATGACTTTTCAGCAATTCTCGCTAAGATTGTTTGTATTAAAAGACACCTACATTTCTCTACATATTTAAAGTGTTCACACAAAATGATTTAGGTACCCATATACATCAGATGAAGGTCAGTGTTTGCTGCTGATGCATAAATCAGAGAAAGTCAAGCAGTATGATTTATATTTAAGTTGACGTCCATATTATAAGTATCACACCAAACTTCCAGAGCATTCAAGATGACAGGGTGTTCAATTCCTGTTTCTCACTACATCTTATTTTTCAAAAACTGTCTCGGAAACTGAATCATCAGCAT
This sequence comes from Latrodectus elegans, assembly GCA_030067965.1. Lineage (NCBI taxonomy): Eukaryota > Metazoa > Arthropoda > Arachnida > Araneae > Theridiidae > Latrodectus > Latrodectus elegans. Next base: position 36,664,852 of record CM057816.1, read on the forward strand.
TTTAGAACGATTTTTACACCCGAAATTTCTACCCTTTTAAAATTTAAATCATTAATTTAAATGTTAAAAAGGGAGCAATAACTAACAGCTCCTTCGGCAGACCTGTTAGTATTTTAGATTTTGATAATACGTTAGCATACCTGAATCTGAAAGAGCACTGATCTAGGAAACCTCAAAACCAGTTGAAAAGATTTTTTCCAATATGTTTCTTTCACATCTTCAACAGTAGGGTCGCTCACTATACGTTGTCATTAGCTGACTTGAGGTTAATAGGAAATTCTGTCAGGATGTATGTTTTATCCAGAGCATCCTTAACAAATTGACTCAGAAAGGCAACATGTCGATTAGTTGATTTTTGTAACTTTTGAACCACGCCTGCTCTTCAGCAATAAATTTGAAAGTTTGTAGGCAGTTGTTAAATCTTTTCACGATAATTTTCTACAAGGTTTTCTCTGCATTACTGTAGTAATTGATATTCGTGTAGAGCTATGGATATTATATTGATCTATGTCTTTCTTATATATCTGTAAAATAATAGAGGTTTGTCTTTCAACTGGTACAATACCAGTGTTCCAAATTAAATTATATAATATCCAGATAGCCTCTAATGCATTAAGGCAAATAGGGGAAAGAAATTTGGAATGGATTTCATCTCTTCAGGTGATTACCACAAAAAAACTTTCTTAGAGCATACTTCAACTCGTATCGAGTAATAGATATCTGAAATACTAATTGAATAAAAGATTTAAATTTAAACTGCAAGTGTACCTTATAGAAATCTTAAAGAAAAATGAATCAATTTTATGTAAAGTACATTAATTATTTTAGATATTTCTATTGTAAAATAAAGTATGTAGTTCCTTTATTAAATATATATTTCTTTAAGTTTACGATCATTGTTGATATTTAAGTCACCTCTTATGTGTCAAAAATCGATGCTTATAAAAGTTTTGAAATCATATCATAACAAATATATTTGATGAGTTGTCTAGACAAGGTGAATATTTTTTGCAAAATGGATCATAATTACTCCTAAAGGAAAGAAAGGCAAGTTTATCAAAAACATATTCTACTGGAAAAATATTATGTAAGACAGTAATAGAACAATTGAAATTAATATTGTCAAATTTTTGATGTTGAAAATTAATAGAAAAATAATGTAATTTAATATATATTTCAAAGTTTATTTTTATTATATCTGTATTCAAATAAATAACCTAAAATTCCAAAGTGCTGGTTACTGAAATGTATATCATTTAAACTAGAATATAAATATTTAAGATCACTATAACCTATTTTCGTAAAAAAAACTTTACCAGGCAACTAGTTTTATGTATTAGAGAAAATAAAGGTTTTAATTCAAAATTTTTTTCAAATAAATTTCAAAAATGTTTTTAGAACTCTTTTATTATAAGATATAAGATTCGCTAATTTTAGGACCACCTCTTTTAAACCTTTTGATTTTATAATATTTAGATTGCAAAAATAAGAAAGAATTGCTACATGAAAAGTTTATAACATTTTTTATAAAATAATTCACTAACATAAAAAGAGCTGCAAGGGAATTCAAATTGAGAGTAAATCTATTTTTTTATAATACATATTTTTGTATTGGCCAATGTGAATGATGCTAATGACAACATTGATAAAATTATGAATTTGATAGTGTTTAAATTCTAGATAAAATGTATTACTGTCGAAGGTTTAAATATTAGACCTGACAATTTAATGTGAATATTTAAAAGCAGATGTTTGAGCTACATATTTGTATTTACAAGTTCCGAATTCAATGAGATAAATAAAGATACACATTTTACAAGCATAACATAAATTCGATTTGCCAGAAATTTGTAAATTATGAAAGTTGGCAAAAATTTCACCACTTTTTTTTTGGAACCACATTTTCTAAATTTCAATTTATGAAAAATAATATAGTACTTTAAATCATATTAAATATCATTAAATATAATTTAAATTTGAATTTAATGCTCGACTTCTTAAGTACTGCGACTTTTTGAATTTAACTCCTAATTTTTCAAATTACTTTTGGCAACTATGTCTTCATCTCAATTTTCAAATAGGTTAGATTAAAAATAAATGAGATTGAAATATATTCTTCTGATATATATACATATATATATATATATATAAAGTTTGAACTATTTCAAAAAGCTTACTTTTTACATTTGTCTTAGTGTGAAATATTGATATATACTCTGTTGCTAAGGAAAATGAGTCAGTAATTTATATTTCTACGTACATAAATTTCTACGATAGCGAATTGAATCGGAAAAAGTTGCAATTTTAACTAACAACAGTAAATAAAAATAAGCAAAAATAAATATATCATTATGGAAAATTTAATTTATTTTTAAAGTAAACAAATTTATTTAGTAGGAGCAAAAGCTTTACATATTAATATTTTAAATGTATAGCTTTTGCTCCTACTAAATGAATTTGTTTACTTTGCTTTGATATACTTTTCAAAATAATTTTGATATAAATATATTTATCTTCGTTTCCTTTAATACAAACAATCTTTGGTTAATTTGCTAAAAGGCTTTTAGACGAGATTCCTATTTGAATGTCAGAAAAATGTTTAATTTGCATAGCTGACCATCACTGTCCTGATGAAGACGTGGTCCTAATGCTTTCCTCGTATTCTTTATATTATACATTATTTTCTTGCTGTCAAAAATTTTGAAATTTTGTACAACTGGATTTTTTATTCTTCATGATATATCTTATTTATACGGACCTACGTCTGTAGCTGCTTTTGTGCAGATTAGATTACCTGTAAAACAAATTTTATTTCATGAGTGGTAATTTATATGCTGTATATATATATATCGAAACTTTTTGTACCTTGAATAAAATGACACACGATTCTTTTGCATAATAAACTACAAGCAATCTTTTTACCAATGTAGTTTCATAAGTGAGATTTTTTTGAAAAAAACAAGTATACTTAAACAACTGATAATATTTATTATAAAAACTAAAGTAGTTTAACTCCATCAAATAACCTATTTGATAGAATTGTTACAAATTATTTGAGTAAAATTTAGTTTCTTAAAGACATTTTAAAATGAGGGTTTAATATTAGTGAAGTCTTTAGGTATAAGTGCATTAATCACATTAAAACTTCAGAACTGTGAATATTTAACGTATTTTAATGTAGAGAAAATAAGTGAAAGCTGTAAGAAATTTAATAAAATAAATTAATATATTTTTTGAGACAGCATAATTATATTTTTCGGAAAAAAACTGAGCATTGGTAGATTTTGATGAAACGAGACAAAATCATCTATTCAGTCTCATGAACATTTCAGACTCGGAAAGTTTTGAATTAATTATTTTTTCTAATATAAGAATATCCTATTTTTAACCTATTAAACTTTTTTTTGTTTTGTTGAAAGAACGAATTAAAATTACAATATAGCATACCATAAAATTCAACTTATTCATTTTTAACAAAAATAAAGATGTTTTTAAAATTTTATCTGATTTAGCACTTGCATTTAAAAATTGATTGATGTGGTTAAAATATGCGTGAAAATTATATGAATCTCTGTAAACTCTTTTATTCGCTTCAAGCAAATTACTTACTTATATCAGAATATATGTGCTTACACACATATAGTGAATAGCACTGTACATATTTTAACTCTCTTAAAGAAAATATATTCTAGTAAATTCGTGCACTTATATCTACAAGAAAATTTGGATACAATTTGCAATTACGTAAAGACTTATTCAATCTCTCTCAGTATAAAAATAAATAAAATGTAACAAGTGTTTTATCTTTTTTGATTAAATTTGCTGCTGACATTTTAAATAAATGCGCGTATTTCTATTTCCCCTTTCTTGAACACATATTTTTGTCATTTATTGATTTATTTAACGTCAAGGATATATATTTTTGTTTTCTTTTTACAAATGGGTTTCCAATAAATATCATAAATGACTCAAAATTTCTCAAAATTTGATATGTATGTAAAATTTTATTTTTATTAAAAGGACATTTCTAAGCAGAGATATTACAAAGAAATGAAAAAAAATCTGAAAGATGACTGATTTAAAATATAGAGAGAAATTAGTTATTCCTTTTTTAAATAAGTGTGTTGAAGACTGTAATTTTTAGTTTAAATTTTCTTCTTAAAAATTAAGAAACAAAATAGAGCTTTTCTGCAATTTTCTGAAGACAAATGGGACAATAATTTAGTTACTAAAGCATAATACGAAGGAAATTGAAACGAGCTTGTATTTCCAATTTTTTCTTGAAGGACCGAATATTTTGAATTTTTCTTATTTTCTTCTATTTGCAAAAATGGTTAAAAATTAGATATTATAAGCATTTTAACTAGATATGAAATAATATTTTCACTTCATATTTAAGAAACAATATATATATATATATATATATATATATATATATATATATATATATATATATAAGATAAAGTATGAAAAATATGAAATTGGAAAAACAGTGAAATATAAATAAGAGAAAACATGAAAAATATGGAAAAGCACTGAAATATATGAAACGAAGAAAACATAGGGGCCACGTCTTCATCAGGAGGGAGATGGCCAGCTATGCTAAAAGAAAGAACACTCTTTTCTTACAAGCTCGAAGGACAAATGTCTAAAGATCTTCGAGCAATTCCCCCAAAGAGTGTTCGTATTCAAAGACATTAGGTTAAAACATTTGAATAAATATAAATGCAGAAAATTAGAAATACCTATAAATTAAACACAAATGCAATTAGAGATACTCCTATAAATGAAACATACATACAGTAAAAAATTTAAATACATAAAGCCAAAGTCAGCAAATCAGATGGGATTTATACATGAAAATAGTGTGAAAGTTGCCAAAAGTAATTTTAAAATTATAGTAAAGAAGTGTTGCCAGTTGTAATTAGATTAAATTTAAAATATAAATGTAGGTGTTTTAAGGATTCTTGTAATAACTTCAATGCTTGAGTGGCCCTTATGTAGTTATAAAAACTACGCATTACTTCAATCTTACAAGCGATTCCCTACTTCCTACATATTTTAAAATAAAATTAATTGGAATATTATTATTTTTTAAGTGATCTATCAGTCGTTTAATTTGATTTTTAGTAGATTCATGGTTGTTGCAAATATTATAAATGCGATTAAGTTCATTAATTATAACGTTTCTGTATATTTTTAAAGAAATATTTGAGTTCCAGGAAATTAACTTATTAACATGAAAATTAAATTGATTTGTTTTGTCGAAGACATCAATATATGTAGTAGAATTATCAATAATATATATATATATATATATATATATATATATATATATATATATATAGTAGAATTATCAATAGTGATAAATAAATATATATATATATATATATATATATAAACTTTCAAATTTTTATTTGTATTTAATTGAAAAATGCCTTGTAAAAATTCTTTAAGTAACAAAATCTTTTTAAAGAATTATGGTAAATAATATATCCATAAACACAGCTATATAATGTTCAAATTTTATAATGCAAATACCTTCATATTTCTGTAATTAATCCCAATTTATCTTCATTTCCTGAAGATCACTAAAGAAGACAATTCCGTTATCATATTATTGAATAAATTTTTTTGTGAAATAACTGATACTTTCTTCTCTACAAGCAATACTTTCCTTTCTCATGTAGATGAAACGATTTGCTCTTTATTTTTTAATCAAAATGATGAATTTAAGTTATGTATGTCTGTTTGTTTGCCTTGTAAATAATCATGACTATCAATTTTCTTTTCCTAAGAATATTAAAATGATAAATAAATATCCAACCGCAGAATGGAATTTTATGTTATGTCAAAAATGTTTGCCTTATTTGTAAAAAATAAGAACTATAAGAACATTGATCAAATAAATATTATGCATTGTTTTAACAGATAAGAATATTGTACTGATTTTTGTCTAATGTTATTTACTCCTAATTATTGTAATGATGCAAGTTAAATGAGAATAATTAATTACCCAAAATATATATGATTATCATATTATTATTAATCTTATCAAAGTTGAAAAAATAATCTTAATATTAAGAGGAAGGAATGTAATCGTTTTTATTCTTAACAAAAGGAAAAACATTAGCATATATGTTTTAATAAAAATATTTACTTCAAATATTAATTAAGTTTATCTTCTTTTGCCTCATTGTGATAACTGTATACAGGAAACAACAATTGTATATCACTGTAATACACCTTTTGACAATAATTTCTATATTGAAAAATATAGGTTTAAAATAAAGTACACATTATCTTAATTTTTACTGCAGTAGTAAAATAAGTTTATATGTAAAAGGGTAAAATTATATATTTTCAATTAATGTTTCAAGAATATTGCTTAATTGAAAATCGCCGTCGCTTAGAAAGTTATCTGGTAAGAAGCTTAATAAGCAAATTAGTCAATCTAAATAGTTTATTTGAAGAAAAATCCATTTCCTGTTTCTACAAAACTTAAATTTTATCGATAAACAAAAAACAGCCAATAAATGAATCGAAATTCAATTACTTGAGTCTACATAAATTTTAGCTTGTTTAGTATCCAAAATTTTGTTGAAATACGTCTGTTTCAAGAGCTTAAAAATCCATATTAAATACTTTAATTTTCTCTTGGAAATTAATTTTTAATTCAAAATATTTAACACAAAGAATCGGATTTTTCAACACATTTTTACGTATTGAAAAATCGAAGTTACTTAAACATACTTTACATGAATCTGTTCGCAATAAGGACAAATTAACAGCATCTTGCGCAGTAGTGAGAATTTCATTCATGACAAAGCAGGTAATTTAAAATTTTTCTGACAACAAATTTTATATTTTAAAGACACTTTTCTACTCAAAGTAAAACAAAAAAGTTTTTATGTGTTTTAGATAATGGATTCATTAAGGTAGAGTACATAGCAAGGAAAAAACAGGAGAGTTTAAAATCAGATAATGCGTGTAGTTATTGTTTTCTTTTATTAACTGTTTTGATATTAATGGGTAAATTTGAAAAACATGGCACTCACTATTTAAAAAATATATTTTCAATAGCCCGTTAATATTAACTAGTTAAGAAATGAATAATAACCATTTAAATGATTTAAATTCAAATATATATATAAAAGTGAAATTATATATATATATATATATATATATATATATATATAAAGATTTACTGGTATTTTTCAAACTAATATTGGAAAGAAAGCTATATAAATCTATAGTGTTTTTAATTTATATTTTCACTATTTTTGAAATAAAATTTATGTGTATTTGACTGATTTATTATATGGAACATTTAAAAATAAAGTTGTTAAAGTTATCAAATTTATTTTCTTAAATTGTGTTATTTTTCATAAAGTAGAAAATTTTTAACTCTGAATTTATTTTACATTAATTAGATTTACTTTTAAGCATAAAATGAATTTCTAATTCATCAGAATATTTTAAATCATAAGGATTGAAATACTATCGACACACTTTTAAGAGATCCGTAAAGTTCTAGTAATGAAATCATTAATTTTATCCCTATACTTCTGTTGTATCACATTTCAAGAAAAAATTAAATAATTTAATAAGAATACAAGTGAGAAAGTTTTAAAGAATTTTTAACAAATTAATTGATAAAGATTAATTCTTATCAGTAAATTATAATATACAATTTAATAGAATTTATTTTCCTATTTATTGTTCCATCATCTTTTTCTTATAAACATTTTAATCTCTAAAGTAAAAATGCAGTTAAGCTTATAAATTTTCATCTTATAATAAAATTCCTAAAATATTTTAATTTTTCTAGATTTTAAAATTAGTTATTTAAAAATGAAGTCTTTAAAATTTATTTTGAAATCTTAAGACGATAAATGGCACAAATCTATTTAAAATGCCTTTAATTAAAGTAGTTTAATTACAAAATTTCATATAATTATTAACGAAGTCATGATAATTTTTAACCTCATGAATTAATTGTATTCAATAAATTTAAAATGTAAAAAATTTTAAATTTCATTTTAAAAATTCATTTTTTACCCTATAAATCGAATATTGCAAGATTTTAAAATGAATAAATGATAAAATAAAAAACTCAAATTTTTTCAGTCATTAATATTTGCTGTTTACAATTACAAATTCTTAATAATATCACCGAAAATTTTGTGTATTGTCGCTAAAATCTAACTTAATTAGAAATTGAGTCTTACACATACATTAAGCAGAATTTATAAGAGAAAAAATTAAGAACAGAATTTATAAGCAGAATAAGTCGTAAAATTTTCAATAAATATTTTATTTTTTTTTTAATTTTAAACTGCAATTATCATTTATAATAACAAAGCCATGTTGATATTTTTGATACCATCCTACAAACATGTCATAAGATTTCAAGGATGTTCAGAGTACAATTATGAAAGAGTAATTTATTATTATACCTTTAATTGAACATTTTTTTCTTCCTCCAAATATTTACAAATTCTTATGTCTCTGTAGCGAAAATTAATAAGCTAATATTTACCGTCTACTGTTAAACAGGCTATTGATAAGATTCCTTTGAAACATTTATCGACAACATAATGACACACACACATCCAACTTAAGTGTACTTCAATTCGTATTTTCCCTACTTAACTCTGCATAATAGATTATTGATTTTTTTCACAGTTTATTCGGGCATCTAGAAACTTTGAATAGCAAAAGGAAATTGAAGGAAAATGTTAAAAAATAATAACAGGATTTGTTCCATTAACAAATTAACAAAAATAGCAATATGCAGCAATTTTTTTTAATCAAAGGGAAAATTGTTCCTAATAAAAATAGAATGTATATATTAGTAAAATTCGTGTTTCAGATTAAACTGTGTTTTATAAATATTGTATTTAAAAAAATGGTGCTTTGTGTATGTAATTAAAAAAAGATAAGCATTTTAATTTATATTTCACAAAGTTTGTGTTTTGCCTCATTTGCATCAATATGAACATGTAACGTTATAGTTTTGTTATTTTTTATCCAACACATATATTCATACATGCATACATTATATATATATATATATATATATATATATATATATATATATATATATATATATATATATATATATATATGTATAGGGAAAATTATGGGAAATCCTACTGATATTTTATAAGCATTTGAGTAATTATATAAGTTTCTACAGAGAAGTACGTTTCTCTAAATGTGTAACTATTATCTAACAATGGTGGTAAAAGTAAAGAATTGCCTTTTAATAAATGTGATATCAATTTACAATCAAATAAAATAGTTAGGGAATTATTGAAATGTTTGTTAGGGTGGCTTCAATAGATACACATCAATGAAATATTCGCACAGTTATCTCTTTAAAACTAGGTATTCAAAAAGCAGTTTTCAAGATGGCGCGGAGTATCAGATTGCTGTAATGGTATAGAGAAACATCTTAGAGAATTAAACTCTCAACAATAGAGGGAAGCTTTCACTGATTTTCCCTATATATATGTTTGCATCTTCTAATACAATGGGAGAAAAGAGGGACTTCATTTTATGGTACAAGGAATGCGGAATTCTAAGCCGGCTTCAATTATTAAATTAAATAAACATTTACAACAGCCTTATTTGCAAATAAACGAAAGGAATTGAATTAATAAGGGTAAATTAAAAAATATTTTTAACGTAAGCTGTATGAATTGGTTATTAAAAGTTTTTTCATTCCTGACACAACTGTATTGTTTGAAAAAGTATTTCCAAAAAACAGGAGAAATATGCACTGAAAACAGAAATACGTTCGTTAGATAAAATAAGACACACATTGAAATCAAAGTTTAGAAATATAAATACTTATAAAACAATGATATTTATAAAGAAATTTTTATTATTTTTATATTAAAAAAATTTGAGTACATTTTATGTAAATATTTGAAATTAAAAGTATTTTGAATAATAATGTTAATACCTTAGTTAAAAATACGTAATGATAAATGTAACATTTGTGGTAAAGTAACATGTAATTTTAATAGCTTTAACCTAAATCAATATTTTTTGTCGTGTACCTAATAAAATTTATTTATTTCAGGTGCTTTTATTTATGTTTATCTATTTACAATTACTAGAAATTTAGATTTAGGGAAGTATTTTTACATTTCGGAATAGAAATAAAATGGTGAGTCATTATAAAATGCCCATTCAATGCCTGGTGATTTTAATCAGATCCTCAATATGAACAGTTTTGTACAACTCCAGTAAGTTTATTTCATAATGATGAAAACTTATAAATAATTTGGATAATATTTTTAAAATAACCATAACAGTGGTATTATGGACATATTAATCTGTAGGCTTGTGCAATTTGCACATTAGTTGTTATAACACGTTTCTTGCAGCACAGACAATTTGAATGTAGCACTGAAACTAAAATAACAACTATATTTGTTTGCATTTGTTTTCTTCCTTTGACCAAATTAATAATCATTTTACTTTCTCAAGATTTGAATGATATACTCTCTGTTAATTGAGAGAATTTAATTTGATTAATGACTCTACTTTTTTAATCTAAAACTTTAAATTATTAGTTGAACCGTATCTCTAAGGTGACCTAAAATTGGGAATCATTCGGTGATATACCTATATCAGTCTGCATGTGTGTGGTTGTGCCTACAAAATACATGATCCGTGCTTCAATTA
>CM057816.1:36680552-36715552 GCA_030067965.1 Latrodectus elegans
AGTGTCATTAAAAAAATTGAAAATAATTTTATTATTCAAAGAATATTACTATCGAAATCTGAAAATAAATTCACCCCTACCCATATATTTATCAATATAATCAAACAATTCTAAAAATAATTAATTATTTTTTTAATAAATTTAGATTAATAAGTTTTTAATTTTTATTCCGGTTAATGAGACAAATGCTTATATCTTAAGACATAATAAATACGCACATTTGGAAAACCAATTAGGGTTACTGTACAATATTTACATTTCTAATTACATATAATGATTTAATTTAAGCAATCTTGAATAAAATGAATAAAACAATACGATATTTTATGTTCAAGGTAGAAGATATTCTGTTTAATGTAAAAATAAAAGTCATAGGCAGATTCATGATCATTGGTTTTTTTTATATGTAGATTCTTCAAAAAAGTGTAACTTACATTCAAAATACTCATAATAAAACACTTTTTTAAACAGAAAAGTAAATTAAATATATACTTCTATTGTTTTTCCTATATAATAATTCCAAGAAAATGTTTTAATACATTGTATTAATTACCATGTCAACATCTTAATTGTGTTTTAAAAAATAAGTATTTCTATTGTAGCAAGAAATTTACTAATATTTAATGATAAGTATTTTAAAAATATGAACTCTTCCAAAATTCATATTTTTTTGCTTTTTTGATTAAAAAAATTAAATAATTCAAAACTACTTTTCCAATTGTTCTGAATCGTAACTATACGATTTCATTTTTTTAAATTTGCTTTTAATTATTTCACTTTAGCTAATTATTTTATCAGATTAAATTGTTTAATATATATATATAGTGCTATAAAATTGTGTGTAAGATGAAATAAATGCTAATTAAAATTACATGAATGAAAGGCTCATTTCATTGCACACGATAAGTACACATTACAAAAAATCATTTATTGAAAATAAAAAGTAGAGGATTACAAAATGCAATAATAATATTCAAATGAAATTAGAGTACTTTACAACTGTTAAGTAAGTTATAAGGCCATAGTGTTGAAAAGTTTCAGTTTTAACAAATTTTAATTATTAAGTGTTATATAAACATATAAAAACAAACTTAATATGTTGGTGTACTATATTAAATGCTTAGGAGTGAAAACAGTGTGAATGAATAAGTTGTAATACCTAACAATAGTATTATCGATTTAATAGTCTGACAAAGTGAATATACTAAGCAGAAATTTTATTATTTAATTTTATATTTATATTTATATTTTTATATTTATTACACCAAAAAACTTAGAAAAATACAGTTGATATTTTACTTAAAATAATTTAATTTCTGTTTAAATACTGAAGAAAAATGCTGTTTTTCATAAATGTTTTTTTTTTTTATACTTTAATACAATTTAGTAATGATATATCATATTTAAATATGATACACATAATAAAAACTCAGAAAAGAATGTTTTTTGTATAGGAATTAAAAAAGAAAATATTCTTCGAAAAATACGTAAATTTTCCATTTTTACACTTAAATATTTTATTAAGAATTAAAAATAAAATGCAAGGTTTTTTCACATTTAATTTTGACAATTTCCTTGTAAACATATTTGTTAGCTTATATTATTTTTTATATATTATAGTGTTATATTATTATAGTATTCATGTATTATTTTATTATTACCAATATTATTAATTCATTAAAAATTTTCGTACTTGTCATTGTTTCTCATAATCTTAATTATTAAACATGTTCAATACTTCAAACGTTTCAAAAATGTAAAGATTGTTCCCCCTTTTTTGTGAATGATCTTTTTCATTTTAATGGACATGAAAGATGAATTATAAGTAATTTAATTATGTTGTAAATGTTTCCTAACCAGAAAACTTTAGACTTAAGCTAATAGATCTTTGTCAACAAGTACCTTAGTTCTCCGGGAAATTTATTATATTTTCCTTTATTTACACTTTGTCTGAATAACGTGGCATACGCGGAAATTGTGACGGATGAGAAAACTAATGTAATTACTTTTCCTCGATGAATAATTATCAAGAATATTTGTCAACGATGTAAGAGCTCATTGGGCTCTCATTTCTCTTCAAAGCAATTGATCATTGGATTTTATTACGATGTACTTAGCATTATAATTCTAGAGTTATTCTTATAAAATTTATTCGTCTTAAAATTTAGGTATGAATTTGGCTGACAATATGTGCATTAGAAATACATTTTTGCATTTATCACTACAAATTCTAAATCAATTTGAAATTGATTTTCTTCATTATTGCGCTTGTTGATGAACTTATTTGAGATATATTGTCCTTTTAAAATAACAATTTGAGCATTTTAAAACGCTAATTCAAAATAATAATCTGTGCTTATATACTTTAAATTTTGAGGTAAAAATATATATTTATCCAACTGGTAAACATACAGATAAGAATTTTCATAATAAATATTTTACCTTATTATTTTATAATTATATTCGTAACATAATGTAAACATGTTAAATGATAACTTGTTCACTTTTTTATTCCACAGGCATACAATTATTTTCAACAAGAAACCTATATATTATGGATGAAATGTCTAAGAGTTCGATAAATTATCTCAGATTTTACTCAAATATAAAACTTAAAATTATATTTTATTTGAAAAGTATTAATATAAATTATTTTACTCAAATAAAAAAAAATAAAGTTATTTGTTTCCAAATGAAAAAGGAATATAGGGTTTTTTGATACTGATCTCTTTATTTATAAATGGCATTTATTTTCTTGACATAATATAGCAAATTAACATTGCTTTTGTTCAAATTTGATCTCTTGGCTTTTAATCTATCACACTTATGATACTAAATGTTAAAAGTGAATACGTTAATATTTTTAAAAAGTGTTTGATGTATTAGCGATTGTATGATATACAGCATAAATGATTTTAATGCAATTAAAATACCTGAATTTGTTTCGTTTGGAAAAAAATTTAAATTAACGTTTCCCTAATGAGAAAAAATTCAAAACCATTTAGAGTAATTTTTGATTTTGCAATTAATGGTGAATATTTAAAGATAAAAGTCTTTTAGAGATTGTTAAAAAAATATATTACATTTGTCCCATATCATTAGAAAAATAATAATTGCAAAAATAAAAAAAATTATAAAACAAATCATTAACTATTCAGAGTTAAGTGATTTTTTTTTAAATATTATCATAGTTCAGGATAGAAAGAAGTAAGTTTTATTATTTTTTTTTGAAATATGTATGTTTATAGACAATAAATTTTATAAAATAACATGGAAAGTTTTTTTTCTAAACTGAAACATAATATGTATTCTCATGCTTAGGAGAAATAAAAAAATGAAGTTGATGTTGCAAATTCTATTTACTAAGTAAATTTGCTTCTTAGTAACAAAATATAAGCACATTCTTGGTAACTCATTTGCATTCTGTTCAATAATTTTTCAGGTTTGAATAGTCACAGTTTTATTAACAGAATAAATCTTGTGAGAGAATTCTGAAAGCGAATAGCTAATTTAAAATTTTGTTATAAATCTTACAATTCAGTTATATCCAAGAGAAATCATTAGTTATTATGAATAGAAAATTATTCAATTCACAAAAGAAAACTTATAAGATAAATCTGAGTATCTTAGTTCATCCATTCATCATCTCTATCAATTATGGAAAGACGAAATTAAATCAAATGCACTGTTGTAGAAAAAAGAATGATTTAGAAGTTTTTTGTTGTACTTTTGAAAGAAAACATTCTATTTTTTAACTACCTGGATAATATATTTCTTTCATAATTTATTCAAAATGAACAAGGGTCCATTAATTTATTTTAAGCATTTGAAACAGTCTGGAATAATTATATGAATTTATTTATGAAAATATATTTTTAAAATTTCACTGTATATAAAAAGTTATTTTAATGTTTTTTCTTAATACATTATAGTATATTACATAAATTTATGTACTTAAATAATCAAAATCTCTTTAATTTTAAGTCTTAAGTTATTATGTATGTTTTAATGTCTGAAAATAATATATTTTTTTAAAACGTTGCTCGTTCATTGCTCTTCTAGAAGAAATTGTTTGATAATTTATAAATTTAAACCTAGTTTCTCTTTATTCAATAAGAAAATGGATACATATACCTCCGAAAATATTACAAACTTTGAACATCACTTTAAAGTATTGATATTCATATTATGAATTTATAATAATTAATATCATTCTCACACTATATATATATTTGAATTATCAATTAATATTTCTTCATGTTAAGGACTTAGAAAAAATTTTAAAATTATTAAAATTACTTACTAGAAGGAAACGAAAACAGTTTTTGATTCAATTTATTCAAATTACTGTGTAATTTGAACAAATTGAAGCAAACACTATTTCCTTGTTCATTTTTACAGGGAATTCAAATTACACAGTAATTTGAATAATATTTACTGTCTCAATAAGCAAATTCAATTGATTTTAAACAGAAATCAGAAATTAAACATGCGTAAAGCAGGAATTCTTAAATACTTTCTCATTTGGTAAATGGAAAAGATAACACCTTAGAGCTTATTTTCTAGAAGCGCGTGTTGAATAATGATTTTTACAGTAATCCTTGTTAAACAAATAGGAGGTTCTAATTTCTAAAAATACTAATGCTAAGAATGTGCACCAAAGGGAACTTTGGAATTAATTTAATAGGATTTTAATTTAGTTAAGTTTAATTCTTTAACAAATTAACATATTTTAAATTGAAACTCTTTATAAATATGAAATTTAAACTTTTAATTAAGAAAACCTAATTTTGCATCACTCAAATTGCATTTTCGAAACTGATATATAAACTAATAGTATATTTCTCAAAAAATCACCACTTCTAAGTAGGTAATTTGCGTTCACTATTAAAATATTTAAATTATATCGGGAAAATTATCCTTAATATTAATTTTTAAAAGAAATCTCTTAAATGTAAGCAAACAATGTTTAACAGAAAAATTGTATTATTGTTATTTTCACTTATAATAATAATCTATTTTTCTATATTTAATATTTTCAAAACCATGCAAATTCTGTACTATTAAGGCTTTGCTAAATATAATTCTCTGGAAATATATAATTCTTTGAAAAACTTTATTATCTTAAAAAGAGAATTATAGCTATAAGTATATTAATTATATGCGTTCTTAATAATTCTGTTATAACAATTGTGCAATACTTTTCAAATCTACAATGATTAATGATATGCAAAAATGAAATGCCTTAGACTTACTTCTTAAACACAATAATTTTAGGTTAAGGAAATTTGGAGTTAATTCATAAATAATTAATGAAACATAAATTCTAGATTTCTGAATAGGGAAAATAATTTGAGCTTTGAAGTTATTATATGATAAATATATTAATTCAATAAAACTAAAAAAAATATTTTTAGTATCATGCGCTTAATATATTAACAATTATTAATCAACCAGAAATTAGTACAAAATGACTTAATTTACTTTTGAAAATATTATTACCTCTAAATTTTTATTAACTTCAACTGAAAACTTGACCCCCCCCCATCTAGATGTCAGCAAATATTAATAATAATAAGATTACAACTATAATTTTTGCAGGGAATTTAAACTATGATATGAATTTAAATTGTTTTAATAATGGATGACATGGTTTTCATTTTAAGTAAAGGAATTGTCCAAATAATAGAAAACACAAATGAAAGGAAGTGTTCTGCACTAATATGTTGTCGGAGCAGCTTAAACAATTATAAAATCTTTAATCCTCTTCGAAAGTAACAAATATAAGTTCTGTATGGTGTTGCAAGGGATGGTGCTTCATTTCCCATGAAAAAATTCCAAGAAAACAATTGTATCCTCACTTTTTCATCCAAGTGAAATCACAGATTCTCTGTTTACTTAAGTTTAGTAATTGAATATCTCGGAATGGAGCAACTAAGTCGTCGTATTATCAAATTCTATCTGAGAAATTCAGCAAAAGGTAAAGTTGATACGAACTATCATCTTCATAAGTGTAATCTCTAAACGCATACATGCGTTTAGAGATTACACTTATGAAGATGATAGTTCGTTTCTTGTTTGTTGAATGGCTATATTTACTCAAATGATTAACTTAGCCAATGCTGATCAACTCATGCAAAAGGGGGTTAGACCAGGAGAATATCTGCGGGTAACAAGATTTCTTTTCCAGCATCACCAAAACCACATTAAATTTTGTAGATATTAATAGAAATTGCTAAATCCGTGATTCTTACAGCAGAATAAGAATCACTCTACAATTTTATCAAAATGATTTGTTAGCAATTTTAAATAATGTTTTATATTATTTAAATATATATAAGGTTTTACTTTAGATATAGAGATATTCATAAAGCAATGCATATTTTAAATAACAGCAGTACTGTGTTAAATAATATAAAATAAATAAGTACCAGCAAGGGTAAGTATTTAATCTATTATTAAAATGTCTCACTGTTTAGTAGCTTATACATTTATATATTAATAAGTGTTACTGCAGCTAGTCGTTTTTCTTTCATCTTCTGAGTAAACTAATATGGAAGACATGCAAAGAGATGAGGTGCCCTTTCCTAATCTATTTGAAGATGCCCGAAACTATTAAAGAAAACGCAAAATGTTTCGCTTTAGTGAGGAGTAAAATGTAAACAGAGTTGTATTTTTTTTTACGAAGGTTGGATTCATAATTAAAAAAAGATATGTTTCAATAGATTCTCAGTACTTGTTTTATGATAGTTGCATCCCTTACTCCAGAATTCAAAGATAGACCTTTTATAAGGAGGTTTTCAACCAAATATCTCTTTTTGTCACTTTCCCATTATTGTTTTGTTTAATGTCCATCTATTTTTCACGTTGAGTTTGGTAAGGCAGTCAACATTAAGCATATTGTTTGTTACCTTTGACAGTTGAGCTACGGTGGTTATCAATGTACCAATCAAGCACTGATTCCTGTTATCTTCCATCGCTCTTTTCCAATCTATCATATCAAATATTAGCTTCAACGTAAATAAAACTGAATAAACAAAGAAAACTCCTACATGTCATTCAGTTTATTATATAAAATATATCACAACGAAATGTTTGTAAAGTAAACAACTAAAAATAAAACACTATGATTAAAAAAAGTTTAATAATAAAAACTTATTTTTAAATATTTTTACAAATAAATAAAATATTTAACAATAAGTTTTTATTATCAAATATTTTACTCTCGATTACCATCAAAACTCAAACTATTTAAAAAATTATATTATATTTAAATGTGATTGCATGTAATACATATACTTGATATATAACTTATTATTTAGAGATTGTAAGTACACACACACACACACAAAAGTGTATTATTAATACATTATTAAAAATATTTAAGTCATTATTTTAAAAATCTTAACTATCTTAAAATGTATTTATATCTTCTTATTTACTTTCATTTTTAAACCTACATTTACACTAAATAAGTATTTTATAAAGAAAAATTAATTAGTTAAAATTTATGATTAATATCTAAATTTAAAAAAAGATTTTTGCAGAAAACGAGACATTATTTTATTTTGAAAGTTCTAGTATTTTGTAAGTTTTCATTAAAAAACAGCAAACTTTTATCAGTTTAGAAACCAATTAGTTTTTTTTTTCCTTTCAGAGTATCCAGTACTTACTAAAAAACCACATCTGTTATATCCACAAATGAAACTATTTAACCATTAGAAATTCTCGTAGAAAAGACCATAAATAAATCCATACATTTTCGAAAACTAGAGATTGTCTCCAGCAAGAAAATTGCGTTATTTATCACGAGTTTTATCTTCTAGTGAAATGTCAAGATTAATTTTTTTTCTCAGAAGAAGAGATGAATTGTTCTCTAACGAGTCAGTAAAGGTTTATTGTCATATAAAAGTTAGACATTTTTCTTCACTAATTTGTCATCACATTCAATGTGATGTGCATGAAAACTGTAATCGGTTATAAATCACTATTATAGGTATTAAATAATATATTTTTCCCACACAAAACGTTTTATGTTCCACCCAGAAAAATGTAATTTTTTACTGATAAATTTCTTTTTACATGTAAAAATAATATCATTATATTTAATAATCGATAAAACTCTTAGTATTTTTCATATATGATTTCAAAAAATTTGTTGAAAAATAATTTTATTTTTATTTATATTAATTCCCAACAAAAAATAAGTTATTTTGAAACATTTTAGTAAAAAATACAAATTGTGAGCAAGAGATAAAAAAGAAAATTATACATACTTAATTTCATGCTATTCGAAAGGTTTAAATTATTTAACTATGTCTCGATAAAATGATAGAAAAAAAAACTTTCAAACATCTGCCTTTTATAGCTTTTGCTTATAATTTTTCTTATTTCTACAATACAATGAAATTCATTAATCCTCTTGAACTCAATATACCGGGTGAGCCAAAAGTTCGTTACAAATTTAAAAATTCATAAAAAATGAAGAAAGTAAGATAAAGAAGTGCGGTTTGCAAGAAAGGGCTCAGAGGGTAGTCGGATATTTTTTTGAGCAAAAAAATTTCTAGTTAAAAATGTCGCCTGTAGATGGCGCGACACAATGAAAAGGACAACAGTACGCTCCATTCATTTATTCTGATAATAACAGTTGTTCAATATGACCTCCAGTACATTGTAAGACACAACTCGCAACGCCCGTTACAGCTGAATGCAATAAGTCGGAATGAATTGCAGAAACCTCACGACACATGGAATCTTTGAGTTCGGCCAATGTTGAAGGAGATGAACGGTACACACGTGATTTCAAACAGCCCCACAACCAGAAGTCGACCGGAGTGAGGTCGCGTGATCGTGGAGGCCATGCGATCTTGCAACCTCGACTGATCAGTCTCTCTTCACCAAAGGTATTCAAAAGGAATCGTTTTACTGGATTGGCGTAATGTGGTGGTGTGCCATCCTGCATAAAGTTTATTACAGATAACACACCTCTTTGATTAAATTCGGGCACGACTTTGTCACGCAAAAGAGTGAAGTAACGCTTAGCGGTTACTGTGCACGTTTTCCAACCCAATCTGGGACACGGTTCTTCAAAGAAGAAAATTCCGACAATGAAAGATCAGGTGAAGCCACACAAGAATGTCAACTTGGCTGGATGCAGAAATTTCGTCGTGTATTCACGAGGATTAGATGTTGCCCATATACGAGTGTTATGGGTGTTGACATCCCCGTGTAATGTGAAGTGCGCCTCATCCGTCCAGAAAACGTTGAACAACCACTGAGGGTCGTTTTCGATTCTTGCCATAGACCACTCGGCAAATGATTCCCACATAGCTGTGTCTCCCGGCTGTAACTCCTGCAGTGACTGCAGTTTGTAAGGATAGAGATGCAATATCCCGTGGAGGATACGTCGAATCGATGATTGAGGCACATCCAATATTCTTCCAGCTTCGCGAGCACTACTACTCCCAATGGGCGATTCCGCCGCTAAATCATTTATTGTGGTTTCCACCGCAGTAAATCGGCTCTCCGCCAACGAGGGTGTTCCACTGCGTGGCCGATCTTCCAAAGAGCCAGTTTCCTCGAACCTCTTGACAATCTTGACTATTCCAGGACACGATATGGGGCCTTTCTTCGTCTTCAGTCCTTTCGTCGTTCGCAACACAATAGTTGCTGACTCCTAGTTCAAATTGAACAACTTTACCAACAACGCTCGATCGGGTAATGATAACATTCTGAAAGCGAATGAGAAATTCTCGAGTATCACGGCCTTTTATCGCAAGAGTAATTTGCATAATTCTTCTAAACTTCTCGATGTCAGCGCCATCTATAGGTGACGTTTTAACTAAAACTTTTTTTGCTGCTAAAAAAAATCCGACAACCTTGTGAGCCCTTTCTTGCAAACCGCACTTCTTTATCTCACTTTCTTCTTTTTTTTATGAATTTTTAAAATTGTAACGAACTTTTGGCTCACTCGGTATATGTATACATATAAATTCATGAATATCTTAATTTTGAAAACATTTCCTATTTACTGATTTTTACACATGTATTGACACTATTAATTGTGTGAAGCATTTAGCAAATATATTAGGAAACGTCCGTGCTGTCTTCTCACTTGACACTTTACGGCGAATAATATTTATTGTCATACATATTATTTTTTAAATTACAAAACAAATAAAAATAAATTGATATAAACAATCATGATATCATTAGTTTAATTAACTCAATGTTTGTTGAGTATTTTATGCTATTTTTTGTTCATAAGGTTTTCTATAAAAATGTACCTGATAATTACACTTTTTAATGAAAAAATATTATTTTATTCTTAAGTAAATATTTAAAACTAAGTACTGAAGAATTCATCCTTACTTAAATTAAAAATAAAATATAGCACTTAAATTGCGGAAATGCTATTAAGTAATGTAATTTTCTTCAAATATCGAGATTCAACTGTTATCAAGAAAAATTTCGTTATTTCATAACAGTCTAAACAATAAGTAATTCTTGAATAATTTTCCGTTATTTCACAACAAACTGTGTTAAACAATAATGATAAAGAGCTATTGCCAAAAAAACATTCAATTCTTGCTTAGGATGCACACTTACATACCGCTATGCAGAGGAACCACGAAATATATGAAAGATTAACGGGTAATGATCCTCTCACAGAAGAAGAGCAACCATAACCGATGGTTCTTTGATTAATAAACTCTATCAAATAACATTTCATTACCTCAAAACTGTTTCATATAATGAGCAATTTCTTTTCTGAGGTGGATAATTTGAATTTAAAATTGACTTGCCCATAAAGGGAGGAATCACCAATTTACTCTTGAACGTAGCCACACGAAGTATAGAAAATACTTTTTTTTCCGAGCCTAATCATGACAACTCTTAGTAATTTCAAAGACTGTTATAAAATAACATTGTTTTTATGATAACATAATATTTTAACGCTTAAGAGATAGTAAGTAGTTATTATAATCGTGATTGCATTTACATCACATCGTCTGTTTTTGTCTGGTGTTATAGCGTGTTGTTGAATGAGAGTGATGACGAAAGGAAAGATGGTTTACAAAAGAAAACAATATCTATTTTTACCTATATATACATACATAAATACATACATACATACATACATATATATATATATATATATATATATATATATATATATATATATATATATATATATATATATATATATATATATATATATATATATATATATATATATATATATATATATATAATTAATAGTACAATATTGTAAAATTATTAATTAAATATTAGATGGAAAATAATACATTGTTGAAAATTGCAAATGGAAAGCAATACATTAAAATACGAAATATAGCAAACAGTTGGAAAATTGTTCAATATATATTTTAAAATTTCAAAGAAAATAGAAAATTTAATGAAGTACCAACATGGCCAGCTTCGTCAGGGGGTTTTGACCATATTGGTATAATTGGCTTATCTGCACTGGACCAAGACATAGTACTAAAGAAGTCAGTACACCCCAAACCCACACCAAAAAGCTCAAACCAAAATATTAAATGAAGAATGAAAGTAAAAATTAATCTAAAATATATAAAACAAAATCCAATGTTGCGAAAATACATTTAATTAATAGTAATCAAAATTAAAATTAAATCCAAATCCAAATCCATATACAAATACAAATCTGCAAGAACCGCACCAAATACTATATGTAAACCAAATAAATAAATACATAAATTTAACGACTAAGTGTAAATACTATTGGCATTTAAAGCTTCTTATAAAACCTTTAAGGCTTAGGTGACCCTTCTGTAGAATATAATTACGCCTTATTTCACTCTTATATAAGCGATGCTCTACTAGCCAAATAGTGTTTAATAAAGTTGATTGGAATTCTATTATAAGTTAGAATATTGTTTAGTCTATTTATTTCTTTATTGATATTGTTTAAATTATTACGTATATTATAGATTCTATTAAGTTGATTGAAAATAACATTTTTAAACATTTTAGTTGAAATACTTGAATTCCAAAATATTAGTTTATTTACCTTGAAATTAAAATCATTAGTTTTATCATATTTGTTAGTATATGTGTATGGTTGTCTTTTATAGAAATTAAAATATCTAAAAATTAATTTTTAGGCTATCATTATTTGTTTTGATTAATTTTAATTCTTCAGAATATATATTTTTGTAAATTTTATCAAATTCTAAGTAATTAAAAATTATGAAATCATAAATATATCGGTATGCAAAAGGCAATTGTGTAACAAAAGATTTTTCATAATAGTGTAAAAACATATTTGCTAGTAGACTTGAGAGTTTAGATCCCTGAGGAATGCCGTTAACCTGAAAGTAAATCGTTTCTCCATAGGAAATATAATTATTATAGTGCAAAATCAATTAAGGTCATTTCAAAAATTTATATCAATATCCAATAGTGAACCCAAATCATAAAAATTGTATGAAGTGTATTCATAAATATGCATATAAAAAATCGGAAATTAATAATACTTATTAAATTATTAAATAAACTTTGCATTTATATATATATATATATATATATATATATATATATATATATAAATATATATATATATCTGCGATTCTCTTCTCAAACGTCACCAAAAGGATCCATTTTTGACGCACATCATCACTGGGGACAAAAAAATGGGTTGTATACAGCAACGCCAAACGCAAGAGATTATGGAGCAAAAAAGATGAACCGTCTGAAACCATTTCCAAAGACGATATTCACCAAAAATGAGTGATGCTGTATGTTTGGTATGATTTTGAATGAATCATTTTTTTAGTTTCTAACGGATAACGCAACTATTAATTCGGAAGACTACTATGATTAGCTACACAAACAGAATGATGCACTTCAACAGAAAATGCCAGAACTATTCAACAAGAAAGGTGTATTGTTTCCCCAAAACAACGCGAGACATCACACGCGTTTGGTCCCTCGCCAAAAGATTTTACTGTTTGAATGGGATACAATGTCTCACCCACCATACACTTCAGACCTGGCACAATCAGATTATTGTTTTTTTCGGTCCAAACATTTTAGACGATAAAACTTACACCTCAATTGAGAAGGTCAAAAACCACCTCGATTATTTTTTTGCCACCAAAGACCAAAAATTTTATGATCGTGGAGTCATGCTTTTACCAGAAAGATGACAAAATGTGTTGGAATAAAACGGCCAATACATAATTTAATAAAGTAACTGTTTATCATACGAAAACTGTCTTTCATTTCTAGAAAAAAAAATTACTTTCCGAACAACCCAATATTCTCCATCTAATATTTAATTTTATAAATTTGGTTTTTGACTAACTTTATGAATATTTTTTTAATCTCCATTTGATGTTTTAAATATATTATTCTCCCTCTAGTAAATACTAGAGGGAGAATATATTTATATTATAATTTTCCACACATCTAATGTTTTATTATTAATTTTATAAAATGTACTATTAATTATATTTTAGTAATTCTTTCTATTTTAGCTGCTTTTGAACTGAATGTAATGCTAAACATTCTATGTTTATTCTTGTATCTTTTCGCTTATGATACTTCTAATCTTGCATTACATATATATATATATACATGTTATATATAATATATATATATATATATATATATATATATATATATATATATATATATATATATATATATATATATATATATATATATATATATATATATATATATATATATATATATATATATATATATATATATATATATATATATATATATATATATATATATATATGTATTTATTTATACATATAGCTTAAAGTGTATTTTAACTGGATAACATCCCATGTTAAAGTGTACAGAATAAATTGGCCGACGCTTTCGCAATAAAGGGACTACACCATTCTTTACCTTCCACCTAAGAGCTCACATATTTAATGTTATTCTCGATGAAAAAAGCCTAAATTAAGAAAAATTCTTTAATACCTCCCCTTCACAACTTTAATAACTGCAAAAGTCAAGTACTTTCCCTATAGTATGGACCTATATTACTCTTTTGATACATAGACCAACACATCAGTTCCTACATAAAAAGTCTTACGTATTCATGGGGAGGGGAGTAGAAAAGCGTTTTCTCTTTGTCTTCAATGCCAGCTAGAACAGACATCACCTCAGCACATCTTGGATTGATTTGAACTGGACTGGTAAGCGATTCATGTTTTTAAACTTTTTGTATCTGATTATATTAATGTTAACAATCTCACTGCTATGACGGAGTCAGAATTCATTGCGATAAGTAACAACAGCAGAATTTAATTTAGTAACATCAGTTTAAGAAATCAATCATAATTATAAATAAATTTTAGTTTTTTTTAAAGGACAATTTTTACTAAAATTTTATTTAGTGATAAAAGTTTTAAAAAATCCAGATGAATTATGCAAGTTATTAAATTAAAAAAGAAATTTAGATTTAACCAAATTATTTTTTAAACCTTTAATTATATGTAACCTTATAGTTATAATATAAAACATTAAATTTGAAAATTAAAAAAAATAAAATAATTAATCATTTAATACTATTTACATTAAATTTTTGGAAAAAAATCACTGAAAAGGTATTATCCTATTTGAATATTCAAGCGAAATGAAAGTTTAGTCTTACAGTATATTTCTATGCTGTTAAGCATTATGCATATAAGTAAAACTATCACATTTGTTTTAACTTTCAACTTTTTCCCGTGAAATATTTTAGTAAAGTAAAATGATATCAAATAACATAAAAGACATTTTCTCAAGTCAAAAGCTAGTCCAGAAATATAAACTGCATTAAAATGATTTGTGAGTGTCATTCATTAGATATTCCCCATTATACATGGCAGCTAATTTTTTCCACCAAACTGTACTTGTTAGTTAGTTTTCTAAATAAATTTACAACAACGAAGTATAATTCAAATTTTTTCTCTCTACAATTGTTTTTTATTCTTCCATAGAATTACATTAGAATTTACATGAAATCGAAAATAAGTTTATTGTTCAAAAATGAATTTAAATAATGTTTTGTAAAATTTCAAAGTAGGCACAAGCTACCAATTTCAGAAAATGTACTAAATAATTTTAACACATTGCTTATTTATATACTATTTTTGGTCATTTAAAATGCACGCAAACATTTTGTATACATTATTACAAAATAAATATTACATGCACAAATGATGTTCAGTAGCGAGAAAAACATAGCGAAAGTTTTGAATTGCTCCCATTGAGTAAGAAATTTTCGCCAATCCTCTTTGAATTTTGCCTCGTAACATGAATTTTGTCATTGTTTATATTTAATCAATTGTTTTTCTTAGTTTTTTATGCGCGAAAAATAATTACTAGAAAAAGGAAATGCTTCTAAAAATGAAAACGAAAATGATTTTTAAGTGTTTTCTGATGAAATTTATCATCAAGTGCAATTTAATATAGAAATGTGTATTAGTTACATTTATGAGTTATGTGAATAATGGGAGTAGATTTTTCTTACACTTACATACATAAATAAATATTTATTGCTATTTAAAGGTGCGTAGTATAGATTATTATAATGCCATTCAGGGAATATAACAATATAAGTTTTATATACTTATATTGTTATATTCCCTGAATGGCATTATAATAATCCTATAATAAGGCTATTATATATATCCAATAAATATTTTTATCTAATAATATTTATTCAAATATTGTTTCATGTTTCCTACTTTTATACTTTTCATGTTATTTTTTATTAAAGTAATGTTTTGTTTGTCAAAAATATTTTAATATCACAATAAAAAGGAAATTTAAATCTTTCTACAAAAATTTATTTTATATTGTGTTAAATTAAAACAAGTAATAATTATTTATTACTGGGATAAATCAAATTAAAATACTTTTGACAACTAAAAAATCTTTGATCATACTTTTCTGAAAGAAACATTAAAATGTAAGACACTTTGCTCAAACATTTTAATGTGAATAATTCATAAATAAACTTACCAAATCAATGATTTACAAACGCTGAACCGAAGATTTGTAGACTTCACCTACGACATTCGATAACACCTACATTAATTTATGCAAGAAAAAATTTTCGTGGAAGTTATGAAAACACAATGTATATAACTAGTTGTATGTGGGAGTACACAATTTGAATGTAAATGTCAGAGAGTTGAAGCTTCGTTAAAATAATAAAAATGAGGTATTTTGGAATTTTTCACATTTTTAGCACTATGACGAATGTAATGGTTTGATTTAAAACTAGGACTTTACGAAGTAAACAGAAAATCCATTGAATATATTTCTCTCTCTCTGTATATATATATATATATATATATATATATATATATATATATATATATATATATATATATATATATATATATCATTTTTATATGAGATATATATATATATTTATATATCACTTATATATATATCACTTAGTAAAAATTTAAATTTAC
Organism: Latrodectus elegans; assembly: GCA_030067965.1. Classification (NCBI taxonomy): domain Eukaryota; kingdom Metazoa; phylum Arthropoda; class Arachnida; order Araneae; family Theridiidae; genus Latrodectus; species Latrodectus elegans. The sequence continues at coordinate 36,697,031 of CM057816.1, forward strand.
TTATATATATATACTCTTTTATATATTTATTAAATGACGCTACTACAATATCATATATATATATATATATATATATATATATATATATATATATATATATATATATATATATATATATATGATATTGTAATAGCGTCATTTAATAAATTATAAAAGATTATTTGCAATAAGTAAATTTAAATTTTTACTAAGAAGTGATAATATTAAGTGATATTAAATATTATTATTCTCATTAAAAATGATAATATTTTATTTAAGCTATGAATAAAAAGGAAATACAAATATACATTTGAAATTTAATGTATTTATTAATTTATTGAGTAAAAATAAAACAAATTTGTTATAAAATTTAAATTTTCTATATTATTTTTTTTCGTAAAATGAGCATAAAGCCACTCATCTTGACGATTTCTCACGAGAAAGAGTGATCAGAAAGCTGGTTAATAGGCATAGTATGATCTGCGTGGCTGTAGTATTCGAGATCATTTGATAAGTCGCTTTGTCTCTTTGAAAAGCCTTCTAAACAATTGATACATGTGTTAAGAACATTGATAGTGGCAATTCTTATATAACATCAACCTGCAAGCAAAATCAGATGAACTCAAGTCAGCGATCTCTATTTCTCAACAACAACCTCACAATTGATTTGAGGAGAGGCCCTGACACGTCTTCATCCTAGTAACATGATTGGAAGAGAATCATGACGATACTGCTTGAGAAGCATTATGCTGAATAGATGGACTATGATCTATGTTTTCTACACTTCTGTAACTGTAAATTGTTCTCAGGTAGTGATTCATCCCTACGTGTGTTTATTTACAGGTATTACTTGAGGAGACTTCGTTTCCCTGTATGACTCTGTGTTACTGTACACCAAACTCCTGCTGCTCAGTAACTTTTGAAATGAAAGTTCTCACTCAAATTGCTAGATATGCGTACTCTAAAGATTTAAATCCCATGGAATATGCATGGGATGAAAATATCTTAAGGCATGCTTACTTCATTCAGGAACACCATTACGGAAGCAATTATAGCAATATTGATTGAATAATCGACACTATTTATCAGGAATTGTTGGAAACTCTCCTGCTGATTTTGGAGAGACTGTGAAAACTATTATTTCAGTAACAGAATATCATATTCCACATCATGAATATCTATTTAATTCATAATATAGAAAAATTCCATTGTACACACTATGGAATTTCTATACATTGTTTTTCTTCCCTTTTGAGCCCCAATCATTTGTAATTATACTAAAAATTAAAAGAAGCTTTTATTTGCTTGCTTCTATACTAAATGTTTTTTTTATTTCTAATGGCAGATTATAGACTATTACAGCAAAATAAATAAAAAGAATGGAACAATAACACAGAAAGATAATGCAACAGAATTTATTAATCTAACATGTCTCTAGCTCCCAATATCGCCCAGTTAGAGACTTTTTATGAAGTGCAGGACAGCGAGGAAGATGCGCTGCGTCCATGACCTCACCAATGTTGCAAAAGAGTGCAGACCGGAGAAGGAACGATACCAAATCTATTTAGATCTTTCTGCAGTCAGTCGTGCTCGTTGGCAAGGCGGAATTCAGCTACCTCTCCATGTCTTGGGCTATTGCGTAGATTTAAGAGGGCATTCTTCCGATATTTAAGAGCAATGCGGTTAGTAAGCTCTTCACGAGTCCTGGACATAAGAGTTCTTTCGACAAGATGCTTAATAGAACAGAAGGGCATAGCGCGTGTAGAAGTATGCGTATTTAAATCGCCCTTCTTTGCAAAGTAATCTGCATTTTCATTACATGTAACTCCGCAATGGGCAGGGATCCATTGGAGGACAATGGTCTTCTCAAGGGATGCCAGGTTCTCAAGATGTTGGCGTCCATACTATATGTAATGCATTGTTTTTAAAAACTAATGATCCTTCACCATTCTAAGTATAAAAAATGTCGCTCATTTCTGAATTTCATGTCTCTCAGATGATGTATTTATGTATATTGATAGTATCTGTAAAATACTTATAAATGTTTTATTTCTAGTTTTGTCTCTTGAGCATTCCCAAGATTATGTAAATAAGAGTAACTTTTATATAATTATTGGAAAGAACTTTTTTTTTAAAATGTATTTAAAAAAATAAACAACTAAAAACGCTACCCTGTTAAAAAAAGATCCATACAGGTTTCATTGGAATGTATACCTAATATTTAAATCATTGAACACAAAAATATATTGATAAATATTTAATTTCTTTTTTTATTATAGTATGTTAATGAATAATTTTGAATAATTTTCAGTATTAAATTTATTACAAACCTTATCTATTCAATATTGACTAATGCTAAATGCGTAATTAACTCAACAATCTCTATATTGTATATGAGCTATGCGATACATTCTAGATTAATGGATTATGTGTGTGCAGACTACTGTGCAGTTGAAGCAATACATACTCAAATTAATTACTTTAATGTACCTTAAGGTGGAATAATAATGTAATGCTTGGTTTGGATTGGCTTACATCGCTTAACTAATGGCTTGATTATATAAGTACACTTGCAGTTGATAATATAATATATAATTTAAGATTCGAAATTTATGCAACATTCATGAATATAATGGTCATTTATTAAAAATAATTTATACATATATATAAATTGTATTAATATATATATATATATAAGTACCAATTTTATATATATATATATATATATATATATATATATATATATATATATATATATATATATATATATATATATATATATATATATATATATATATATATATATATATATATATATATATACATATATATATACATATATATATATATATATACATATATATATATATATATATATATATATATATATATATATATATATATATATATATATATATATATATATATATATATATATATATATATATATATATATATATATATATATATATATATATATATATATATATATATATATATATATATATATATATATATATATATATAAGTACCAATTTTAAGATGTTCTAATTACATGAAACATAGCTAAGGTGTTTTAATTTTTTATGCAATGTTGCCATTCTTTAAATAAACTTATATGCAGTTAAATACTGGTTATCATATGCTATGCTCATTAATAAATTTACAAATTGTCTCATGAATTGCATTTGCTACTCCCAAAAGGTCGATGAATGTTATTTTCAACAATCTTCAGGTAAGTGACATAATTATGCTTAAAATGTAGTTTTATAGGGAAATTTTTCTTATTTTTTCAAATTAATATTGTAAGCTATTTTATATATTTTAAGTGACAAGTAACAGTTTAGTTAAAAATTAATAAAGTTGATATTTAATAAATGATAACTCACATATTAAATAAATAAATAAGTAAATTACGATAATACTCACATTTTAATTATTTTCAATATTTTAATTTATATTTACAGATTGGATTAAAAAATAAACTGTTAATGTGTGTCTAGGTTATTTGTATTGAATTTTTAATGAAGAATCAGATTTTAAGGTTTTTTGAAAAGCATAGTTTAAGAGTTTAACTTATATTATATTTCAAGTATTTTAACAACTTATTATTTTTCATTGTATTTTAAACTTTAGTTATCTTAATAATTCAAATATAATTTTTAAAACAGCTAAAATATATTATTCAATACATAACTCAAAGATTCTATAATTAACAATATTGTATAGTTAATATCAATTAAGAACTATTTTTATAAATTTATTTGTGCGCGTTAATGAAGCAAATGTTAAGAGCAGTACGTTTCACTCAGAAAAATTATGTTTTTCAATCTTTGTTTCCACTTGTAATTTAAAAAGAATATAAACATTTTTCGGAACTCTATAATGAAAGCTTAAAGTCTGAAATCGGAAAAAAATAAAGAACATATTTTAGATGCTAAGGAAGAAAAGTTGATTGCAGATTCAAATTATTATGTTTAAAATGTGGCATTATTTTCAACAATATTTAAATTTGATTTAAAATACTTTGACGTCATTGATGAGAATTAAGAAATGTGAAAACTGAATATTTCTGTTGCATTTTTCTAAAAAATATAAAAATTTTAAAATGCAATTTCTCTTTATACAAATAACAAATTTATATTTAAGTATTTTTCACAGAACTAGCAATTGTTTAGTCAAATATTAAGTAGTGATTTTAAGTATGTTGGGAAACGCAGGCACAAATAAATAGCGTTTTGAACTTTACACATCGAGGAAAATTATTTTATTTTTCCTATTCTAAAATTATTTATTTATATTTTTAAGAAAAAAATGAATAAAATACTACACTGGAAGTATACTGCTCTCAAAATTTATTTTATTTCAAACGAAGTGTCTATGAATTGTTGGAATTAATTACTAATTAATAAATTTCTATAAAATTATATAATTTTAAAAAAATGCAGGTAAATTTATAGCATCATTTAGTTGTTTCTTAATTATGTGTTTGATTCTATCTCATAAATAAAATTAAAAGTGAATTATTTTCAACATGTCACACATTAATTAATATAAAATGGATGTTTTTTCTTTAAGTAGAATTAATAATTATTGATGGAGTCAAAGGTAATTTATTAAACAAAACTATTTTGGGAATAATATTATTAAAAACTATTAATATTTTTCAAATTTTGAATTCGCGCATCTTACCATATTCTCTGCCATTAATATAATACTATGCAATATATGTTCTTACAATATTTACTTTAATTTTCAACATTTCAGATTGTTTAATGTTATGTATTTTGTGTTATTTTTTTTACAAATAAACTAATCAGCTCATGCTAAAATAAATTTAAAAATGAAAATACTCATAGGAACGACTTCTTTGAAAAATTTTATGTACTTACAGACTATATTAAATTATAACTTTACATTAATAATCTTTTGAATACATCCATGAAACTTAATATCTGTATTTAAACTTATCAATATATAAATTTTTACATAAGATTAATAAATGATATAAGGAATGTATTTAAAGTTTATCGAAAGACAAGTAATTAATCTATCACTTAATTTTCTGCTCACTTTAATGATAAGTGGAAACATTTATTACATTTTCCTTACTATCCAATCTGCTCAGTGTTTGGACACTAGCATTATATGTGATAGATCGGGACAGTAATGTAATTAATTTTCCTTGATAAATAATTAGCCTGTTTACTTCCCAAGTTATTGTACTCACATCAGAGTTAAATGTTGTTTAATATGACATATATTTGACAAAATCTAAGAAAAGTGAAATATTATGATAAAAGTCAAATTAAGCATTTTGGCACACATTTTTCAAATAAATTTTGAATACTTATGCTCTAGCCTTTGCGAAATAATGACTATAAAGTATTTATCTAATAGCAAAACAATATTTACTTAACTTATTGGTTATTTTTAAGCTGTAGGTAGTATTACAAGTATGAAAGTAATTTACAAAACATGCATGCATGAAATTTAAATGTTGTGCATTGTTTTTATTAAAATTTAAAAAGATAATTTTATGAGATCCTCCATATTCTGAATATGTATTTATTAATTATGTATTTTATCATTTATTTTATTTTTTTATTAATTGTCATGATAATTATATCATAAAAAGGTCAAAAATGTCATGTCAATTTCAGACATTTAAAAAATTTAATATTTTTATTAAGTAATTATAATAAATGAATTATTTTTTATGAATTTACCGAGAAAAGTTCTATATTTTACTCAATTAGATTAAGTGAAAAGAAACAATGCATATGAATTCATAAAATAAACTGATATATTTATTTCTATATGTGTGCAATAATTCCGTTATTTATTAACTATCGAGTTCAATAATTCCTTTTATTAATTATCGAGTGCAATAATAATTTTATTTATTAATATTCCAGTGAAATTATTCCTTTGTTCCAGCATATTTGCACAATTTATTAATTTGTAAATATGTTGGAAATTTTGGATATTTTCCCCTCAAAACATTTTTCACTCTAATCTATCTATCTTTTGTAATTTTTGACGTTCATTTTTACAGAATTGTTAATAAAATACTTCTAATCTGAACATAGTAACTAAAAGATTTTAGTTTTTACTTAACAAGTTACTAAGTTTATAAACTCATATGATTAACAAATTAAATTGAAACTAGGAAAACAGGTTTTTTCAAGCATGTAATTAAAATAAGTGTTACTATAGTTAAAAAATTAAGACATTTATTTGCAATAAATATGAAGATTTCGTTGGTTTCATCTGAAATTTTTTATAATTATTTTAAGTTTTTCTGGTTTAAATCATTATTTAATGTTTATTCGCTTACCGTTATCAGTTCGTAACCATTTTTACTAATTAACTATTTTAATTATGTCATTAAAATATTTCTATTAATTTAATATAAATTTAACCTTAAACATAATTATAAATTAACTATTTTCCTAAATACGAAAGTATTTTTTGGATTGTAATTTTAATGAAAAATGTCTTAATTATCTAAAATAAAAAAGGAAATAGTGCACGATAATAATTCCGTATGCCTTATTCTCTAGCATTTAACTTTTCATGTTTTGATGTTAATAATTTCGTGGTGTAAAAATGAGATATTTTTTTTACCATAACAGTTTTCTTGTTTACATCAAAAATTGTGTCTTGTATCCATAGAAAGATAAAAGTATGAATCAGTTTCTTCATGTAATGACAATCTATTTAAATTAAACATAGCTGAAAAATGGGAATATAATCATTTAATTTAAATATTCGGTCTTTATGGTAATATGATCATTTAATTTAAATATTCGGTCTTTATGGTAATATGATCATTTAATTTAAATATTCGGTCTTTATGGTAATATGATCATTTAATTTAAATATTCGGTCTTTATTGTAATATATACACCTTTTTTTCGAATATATATACTTTTATTTAAAATTTTGATAATATTTATAAAGGGATAGGCTGTATATTACATATTTGAGCACCTATTTTTTTAAACTAAAAATGCTCATGTTTTAATGGGTGCAAATGAAACATTCTCTTTTAACATTTTTTGTAAAATTATTAAAGTTAATATCAAAGACAAATATTTTATTTATATATATATTTTATTTAAGTTGAAATAATTGATGTTTATAAGGGTTTAGTTATTTAAATTTCAAGGATAGAAAGTAACTGTTTTTACGATTAATAGTAAACTCTAAATAATGATATTGAATCAGTAAACTTTATATTTGATTTCATCATCTAAATATATAAATTAACAAAAAATTATTTTTGAATTACACAAGCAAAAAGAATGCCCATGAATTGCAAAAAAATCAATAATAGAAATGCTAGCCTTAATTCAAAAATTTTTCAAATGAATCAACATGAAAGAGAAAATATTTTACACATAATACCGCAAGAAAGTGTTTAAAGTTCTAAATTAAAAACTACTATAAGCAATACTTTTATTTCAATAATCGGCCCAAAAACGCTATTATCAGAAATAAAATTATATTGACGAATTTTAGTTATTATTTTCTATTTTTCAATACCAAAATTTGAAATAATATTTTTCATTTAAACATGATCAAATGTACTTAGGTAACACTTCAAAAAATTTGGAATTTAAATAAAAGAGTTATTTGTGAAAATAAATTGAAATGAAAAGAAAATGAAATACGTTTATCATGCATACAAATAACAAGGATTTTTTTTCATTCAGCAGATTAAGTAGAAATGGGCACTAAATTTGCTTCTGTAAAATCACTTCCCTACACTTAATCGTTATAAATATGCTATTTAAAATATAAAGTAAATTAAAAAATTTTACTGTTAAGTAAATCTTTCAATAAAATCTATATTATATGAACTAACTGAATTTAAGTATTAATGTTCTTCTCTAGGCTTGTCTATAAACCTACAAAGTATTACTCTTACTGTTAAGTAAATATTTCAATAAAATCTATATTATATGAACTAACTGAATTTAAGAGTATTAATGTTCTTCTCTAGGCTTGTCTATAAACCTACAAAGTATTACTCTTACTGTTAAGTAAATATTTCAATAAAATCTATATTATATGAACTAACTGAATTTAAGAGTATTAATGTTCTTCTCTAGGCTTGTCTATAAACCTACAAAGTATTACTCTTACTGTTAAGTAAATATTTCAATAAAATCTATATTATATGAACTAACTGAATTTAAGAGTATTAATGTTCTTCTCTAGGCTTGTCTATAAACCTACAAAGTATTACTCGGAAACGGTACTCAGCTGTATATCAAAAATTAATCTGGTGAATAAATTACATCAAAATGAAGAATAAAATTAAGGCAAAAATGACAAAATTAGGTCTGGATAAGTCATAAGTAAAATATTCGGTTTAATAATTAGATTCAAATCTAATTTTTTTCAGTATCCATTATTTGCGGTAATAGCTTCACATTTTATACGAAACGGAAAGAAATGCCAATGAATATTTTAGAAATGAATTTTTCCATTTCAACTAATCTCTAGTAATAATAATATTTATTATTTGCCAATTTTTGATTAAATTTTTATTGTTTCAAATGTTAATGTAAATTTTAATGGAAACTATTAAATATTTTTAACACCGACATGGCATAGTGATTAGTATTTTTTTTTATTTCTATCATTCATAAGTTTTAAATTTTTCATCGAAGATATTGGATTTAAAAAATTTTTCGTACTTTTTATCACGTTCCTAATTTATTTAAAAAACTTTTAAGAAAAAGAACTATAAAATATATTACACCTATTCACATAAACATATTTTCAAAATTACGATACTCTTTGTAATAGACGAGCTTTTATTTACTACATACTAAAACTTGTCTAAATCACACTATATATGTATGCACCTGTTTTCATGGCACAAGGTCTTGGGTTACGAAGCATATAACTCGGTTTTGTGGTAAGATTAATGTGAAACAATAAGTGCTTAACTCTCAAACATGCTTTTTATTCAGTTTTATATGCCCATTGAAGTTTTGAAAGGCTTTACCCAGCCCGAGGATCAAACCTCATATTTCATAAGATAGTAACTTGTAAATTTTGAACTTGATTAAACAGAATATACTGAAAAATTAGGTACTTATTTTTAATAAGCATAAAAAGCATTTGCATTCACATGCAAACTGGCCAGAAAGAAATCAGCCAAAAATAAAATCAAACAAAAAAGAGAGGGTATATATATATATATACATGTAGAGTGAGTTAATAGTTCTTAACCAAAACACAGTTTTTAAAAAATGGGCTCACTTTAATTCTACAAATATTGGACAAACAATAACATTTAAGAAGTTCAAAGCTATTTTGCTATAGTGCCTACTCGTACTGGTAATAATATCATATCAAAAAATTATCGACGGAACACCTACTCGTGTTTACAATACAAAAGTATGTCTCTCTTACTCTCTGTAGCACCTACTCTCTGTTGTAAGGAAGCATACGCGATGTTCGCTGTCAACTAGCCACACCTATTTACAATTTGGATCCTACAGCCCGGTATCCTGACCCACGTTTTCGACCTGGCAAACACAGATCAGATTCAGTTAACATCGTCGGATAATAAAACAAAACAAAAAAAATAAATGCTTTCATATGGTTAGGAATTGTAGAGGTATTACCAGGACCTTCGTGATATCCAAGTTTCTTCACCTGATAACAATCCATACCCTTTTCCCAAGTTATTCGACGTGGTCCGAAAAACTTGGGTTTTAACTTTAAACCACTTCCATTCTGTGTACGTTGTATAGTGACTAAGTCATGGATATTGTACACATCAGCCTTTTTTTCTCTTCTAGTTATAAGTCATTTTATTTTTTTTTCCTAAATTTTTAGATCTTCTTTCCTTGCCTCTTGTCGAATATCCTCTCTGTTCATCATAAAAAGCTTAGTTTCTCCTTTTTCATAAATTCCAATGATTTTCATGTCTTCTGGGTTTTTCATTTTGATTCAAGTTGAATGAAGCTCAAAAAGTGAATATTTAGTACTTCTGCTTGTAGTACTGTTAAGGTTCCGCTGCACATCAGCAACATATTTGTACCATTTGCTTGGAGTTTCTATGCTTAATTTGCACAGATTTCTATATTGAATGGATTAAAATACATGCTTTTTAATCTTTGAATTAAAAATTAAAAAAAAAAAAAAAAGCTTAAATATGAACTTTTTCTTCTGCGTGTTTCTGTAACTAAGTATGAAAAGTTTTGCACAATGAATGTAGACAGACGAATTTTAAGTTTCTACTTTAAATGTATCATTCCGGTTGATTATTTAAAAAAAATTACATTTTTCGTACAATAAATAGTAATATTTTGTTCATTTCTCAATTATTGAGAACTTGAAAATGTTCATTCAATTACTTTCCAAAATATACTCGTATTAGTCTCAGAAAGTATTTTTATAAAATTCTTATCAGACCATTAGCAAGAAAATATAATCTTTATATTGGGAATAAATTCTTATCAGCTTTTATAAAACTATTTAAGATTTTATAAATTTATGCTTATTAAATTATTTTAAAAACCAAAACCATGATTATTTTTTATAGAGAAATTGAAACAGTAGAAGAAAGAATGACACAACTATAAGGCAACTTTTTTTAAATATCTACAGCATCTCAATTTATGATTGGAAGTATTTTCATTTTTATTTTATTAGGAGCCAATAAAACTGTTTTTTTTACCAAACTTCTCCACACAGATAAGTCCCAAATTTTTACGACTTCTACTCACAGAAGGGCAGCAATTAAATCTTCCTCAACTTAAGAAAAAATTTGAGCAATTTATATATTTCACAATTTTTAACTGATATTCGTCACACCAAAAGCACAGAAAATCAAGTGGCAGATAGATACATTATCCTACGTATAAACAGACAATATCGCTTTTATTTCTTTAAATATTGAAGAATTTATTCTGGCACAAAAAATGAACCAGAATTAAAATCACTTCTTCAAAATCCATGTGATTTTATAAATTAGAAAAAACATTTATTCCTATTTTAAATGTGCATTTATATTGTGATATGTCGACAGGCAAACCTCGGTCATTTGTTCCAAAAATATATCACCAAATCATTCTTAAACAACTACATGGACTTTCTCATCCGGAAATATCCGCAAGTAAAAAGTTTATTAGTTCACGATACGTATATAAACACATATCAGACCAACATATATAAATACATATCAGAGCAAGTGAGATGTTGTAAACCCTATCAACGTTATAAAATTCCCAAAAATACATAACATCCATTAGGCACATTTGCTTGACCAGATTCTCGATTTTTGCAAATTCATTTTGAGCTGATAGGACCCATACCTCCAAGCGATGGTAGTATACATTGTCTCTCAATTATTGATCTTTTCATCAGATGGTCAGAGGCTGTTAGTATTCATGATGCCAAAGCTTCAACTGTATGTAAAGCTCTTTTCACAGTGTGGAACTCGAGATTTCGATGTCCTTCTCAAATCACTACTAACCAAGGGAGACAACTAGACTCTGCACTTTTCCATAAATTACTAATTCTACCTGGTACTAATAGGATACGCACTACAGCATATCATCCGAAATCAAATGGTATCATTAAAAGGTTTCACTGCCATTTTAAAAGTTATTTACAAGCTTATGAAAATCCTAGATGGATTACCCATTATTTTATTAGGAATTAGAACTGACTTTAAGAATGATTTACAGTCAACTAGTGCCTAAATTGTCTACGGATAATCTATTGTTTTGCCAGTGGATAAGTTCAATGAATTCGACAGAAAACAATCCTTAGACAAGACATTTGAAACAAATCTGAGGGAACAGATGAACAAACTCAATCCCATCAGTGTTAATCGGCACCTGACAAAATCCCATTTTTGTGCATCCAAATTTGCTACAATGTCCTCATATTTTAGAGCTCACTGACCAACAACAACTTTCTTTAAGTCAGTCACACAAGAGACTCAATGATAATCAAAAATAATCTGCTGAAAGTTCGCTCAACAGCAGTTTCCGTTGATCTAGTAAAACGAGCATATATTTTAAAGAAATCCGAACAAGATCACAGTTATAGATGACAAATATGAATAATATAGCAAGCAAGAATATCAAACAACCAATCACGACTAAAAATGATAGAAAAGTGCATTTTCCTGATAAATTTGCAGATTCTTAAATGTATTAAATACATTACTGGCCATTAAAATTGCTACACCAGGAAGAAAAGCAGATAACAAAATATTTATTGGACAAGTATATTATACTAGAAATAAAAAGTGATTAAATTTTCAAAAAAATTGGCTGGATAGATCCTGAGAAATCGGTACCCAGAACAACTACCTCTGGCAGCAATAACAGAAGTTATACGCCTGGGCATTGAGTCAAACAGAGATTGGATTGCATGTAGAGGTACAGATGCCCATGCAGCTTCAACACGATGCCCCAGTTCATCAACCATAGTGACTGGCGTTTGGTGACGAGCCAATCGCTCGGTAACCATTGACCAGACGTTTCCTATTGGTGAAAGATCTAGAGAACGTGCTTGCCAGCGCAACAGCCGAACATGTCCCGTATCAAGGAAGGTCCGTACAATACCGGCAACATGCGGTCGGGCATTATTCTGTTGAAACGTAGGGTTTCGCAGGGCTCGAATAAAGGGTCACGGTTCGTAACACACCATAAATGTAACCTGCACTGTTCAAAGAACTGAACAAGAGGTGACCGAGACGTGTATCCAATGGCACCCAATACCACCACGCAGGTGATGGGCCAGTATGACGATGACGAATGCATGCTGCCAGTGTGCGTTCACCACGATGCCGCCAAACACGGATGCGACAATCATGATGCTGTACACAGAACCTGGATTCATCTGAAAAGATGATGTCTCGCCATTCGTTCGCCCGGGTTCGTCGTTGATCACACCATTGAAGGCGCTCTTGTCTATGACGCAGGGGCAACGGAAGCCGCAGCCAAGGTCTCCGAGCTGAGAGTCCATGCTACTGCAAACGTCGTCAAACTGTTCGTGGAGACACTTTTTGTCTTCGAAACGACCCGTTTCTTGACTCACGGCTCGTGACGTGGTTGCACGATCCATTACGGCCATGCGGATAATATGCCTGTCTTCTCGGCTGCTAGTGATAGGTGGCCATTGAGATTCTGCATGGCGTTCCGTATTACCGTCTTGAACCCATCGATTCGATATTCTGCTAACAGTCATTGGATCTCGACCGAAGCGAGCAGCAATACTGCGATAAGATAAATTGCAATTCCGGTACGCTACAATTCGACCTTTATCAAAGTCAGAAATGTGCTGGTACGCTTTTCTTCTTCTTACATGAGGCATCACGACAGCTTTTCACCAGGCAACTAAGTTCAAATGCGATTTGTGTATGAGGAACCAGCTGAACAATTTCCTCATTTAAACATAATGTAGGTGTCGCTACTGGTGCCTGCTTTGTCTGAATGCGCTGAAAAGCTAATCATTTGCATATCACAGCACCTTCTTCCTTTCGTATAAATTTATGTGTGTAGCATGTCGCCTTCTTGGTGTAGTAATTTTAATGGCCAGTAGTGTATATTATTTTATTGCAAGCACACATAGTGTGAATTAGGATATAGTAATAAATCATATTAAATATCGTATTATACATTTAAATTAGAATACATTGTTCATCATGTATAGTTATCAAATATTATATTATATTGAATAGTGATCAATGATACGCTATATTAAGTTTTATTTTTCATATTTTATAAATTTCCCACACAATATATTCATCATCCACGAGTTTGATATACATTTTATGACATAGTGACCAATGGTATATTGCATCAAGTATTGTATTTTGTATTTAATACTTTTCACTATATTATTATCATCATATGTAATCTTTAAATTTATAATAATTATGACATTACGAAAATTTAACTTATGATGATGTCTCTACATTTTATAACAAATTTATATATATATATATACATATTTTGCTTTTCTCAAATTATAATTTCTCAATGTATTTTCACATTTTTCTTAACACATATTCCATATCTTTCGGTTGCCTACTAGGAGGGATACTTTGTGGCGACTCATATCGATTTCCCTAAAATTGGGGTGACTCATCACAACACATCTTTTCTGCGAAACTCTTGAAAAACCTTTTTCAAAACATTTGTATTCGCGAAAGAAAACTGAAAATTGCTATCCGTGTCCCTGGAAATTAGGTTAATAGAAATTGGGGCTCCCTGAGACATATACATTACTTTAGCTTCTGCTTCAGGTAAACGGGAGTTGTGATGTGGTTCTTAGCACAATCGGATTTATAAATCAAGTGATCAATACATCTACTGGATGACTCGTTAAAAGTAGAGGTCCTCGCAGGGATGTAATGGGAGCGTATAGACCATGACTAGCACTGGTGCATCTAATCTACATCCCCTTGTTGGACTCAGTGGTACGGTTAGGATCCGAAATTTTATTATCATACTATGGAGAATCCAAATATTTCACCTCTTCCACAGGAGAAGCTAATTAATACAGGTAATGATAAATACTTTGTCATTAAAAGGTAAGAAGGAATTTTTAAAAAAGTGTCCCCCATCCTTACTGAAGAAGGAATATAGGTAAATATAGGGGTAGTAAATAGTGCACGTCAAATGAGATCTAGTGACTTAATGATTGAGATTTCTAATGATACCAAGGCAGCTACGCTATCCCATTTGCAAAAGCCGGCAAATTTTCAGGTAACTGTGCCACTTTATGTTAGTTTCAACTTTTTATGTGGTTTTGTATTTGCAAAAGACTTGTTGACTACTTCAACGGATGAAGTTCTAGAATACTTACATACAGAGAAAGTTTGTGAAGTTAGACGCATCACACTCAGAAGAGATAGGAAGATAATTGATACCTTTCTTGCAACACTTGCATTCCAATTTCTGCGTTCCCAGGCATTCCACAGGACATTAAAGCTCTTATTGAATTTACCCTTCAGGCCATATATTCTAAATAAGCTGCGATGCTTCCATTGCCAAAGATTTGAACTTTCAAGAAATGCTTGCAGGGGCCAACTTACTTACGCACTTTGCGCAGTAGTTGGCCATGATAACATGACCTGCACAACGGAGGAGAAATGTGTGAACTGTAAAGGAGATCATCCTTCCTGTTCTCGCAGTTGTCATCAGTATGCACTTGAGATAGAAATCACCACGACAAAAGTCACTACACATTTTTTATAACCTGAAACTCGACGTCAAATTATCTCACGCAGTCCAAAACCTGGGATAAGCTATGCAACCATTGCAAGAAACGTCATCAGATACATTAGTACACAAACAGAATCCATGGTACTTCCCGTTTTTAGATAACTCCAAACATCAACAATAAGACCAAAAACTACATATACATCAGTATTTAAGCTATTTCAAGAGAAAGCCATTTACAAGAGAAAAACCATTTCGGCTAAGTCAAAAGCCACTAAGGCATATAAACTAAAATCTTCCAGAGAGGGTTCTTCTAGACCATATATATACATATATATATATTTACCCTCAAATCTTTCTCCCTCGAGGTTGACTCTGTTTTTGTGCACCCGTTAGACGACTACTTAACGCTCGAGGAGATGTCAGATGATATGCTTTCCAGCTCCTTGAAAGGAGCTTTTAAATTTAAAAAATAATTTATTTTGCTTCTTGGAGCTGCCATGATTTACGTTCCCATTACACTGATAGTAACTATATAATTTTAGCTTACGCCTTCCATGTGCTGCACTTTGGGAAACATTCCTGAATTCCAGCAATAACTTTTGCATGTGTGGCTTAAGAAACGACTGTGGTGATGATGTGTAGTGTCTAGAGGGATTAATATATTAACATCAAATAATTTTCCCATTACTAACTTTTGAATATCAGACTACAGGATGTAGCTCTAGGGGATTCATACACATCATGCTTATTGAAATTATTTAGTTTGTACTTGTCAGTTTACGTTATGTCATTTGCCAAGAGGAACTCGATGCATTTATAAATCAGCTGCCAACACCATTTCTGCTGTTAAGTGACTTAACGCGCAATCCCTTCACTCTCCAGGTAGTTATCGACAATGTTAGCTCTATGAGGACGTGTATTATCATCCATTAAAACAAAAGTAAGGCTAAATGTGGCAGCATACAATCTCACAATAGGTCTAGGACTGCATCTCGATACCGGACAGCCATCACAGAATCCCGTTTAAAGATGTGTAGGTCGGTGCAGTATCCAAATGAAATCCCATCCCACACCATAAAGCTTCCGCCTCGAAATGCGTGATATTTGGTGATGTATTTTTGCTGATTGCGTATTTCTTGTTCACACCATATCTTTCTATGCTTGTAATCTGGCTCTAGAGCAAATCTTGACTCATGAGTAAATATGAAATTGCCTCAGTCAGACACAGTCCAATTGACATGATTCCGGCACCACTTTAATTGTATCTCTATTGATTGGACCGATAGACAAACACAAACTGAGGTTGCCAGGTGTACAATCCTCTCATATGTAATCTTCGGCGTATTGTAGCTTCAGATATCAACTTACCAATGAACGCTGTAACCACAGATGTTACACCTGTGGATGTCGCCCTACAACTCCGCTTTGCTAAAATCACAATATATCGACCTTCCGAGAGGTTTGTAACCATTGGGTGACCGGCTGCGGGCCTCCGGGCAACTGTCTACGTGTTATGGAATTGTTTCCATAAACATGAAATCACAGAATAATGAACGCCGAAGAAAAGAGAAATATCTGAGATCGACTGTCCTGCTTCAATACCCTCCACAGTATACCAGTGCTCAGAATCTTTCGTCTTTTGGAAGTCATAGAAACACGAATGTTTTGAAAACAAATTGTACAAAACTTTTAAACACCTTCTATCAGCACTTACAATCACCTCCTATAACCCTTAATTAAGCTGGTATCTTATAAGACTGCCTTTCTTGCATATTTCTTGATATGAAAGCAAGATTTGCTGTTACCTAACAAACCTGCATACTTCCATTTACCTCTGCACGATTTGCATCCTCTTCAGTTCTAATTGGCTTCCGGAAATTAGCCTTTTCCCTTCCAGGATTAATTTAACTGAGTGAATATACTTAATATTATAACATAATTTATCAAATTTACTTGAATATAAAATCTGTAGTTACAAATTATACCCGGAAAAATAAGGCAGTGAAAAAGAAAAAAATTAATGCTGAAAAATTAATGATGTAATTATAAAAAAATACTAATTAAGTTTGAAATATGTGGGGTGTGTGAAAATTAAAATAAATATATTGCAATTATAATAAATGTGTTATATCTTTAATAATTTTAACCGAAAATTGTAATAATTATGAAACAAATTTACGAAATATTTTTAGATTAACTTTAAACGATTTATGTTTCCAAGTATTTTTCTTAAAGTGAAGTGAAAAATAAAACTGAATAAAAATTTTATTTGAAAATACCGCAAAACTAACATATTATCCCAAAAAATAAATTTTATAAAATAATCCAATATATTTAAATATAAAATCATTACATTTTTGACATAAAAATTTGAAAATGAATCCTTAAAATTGAATTAATTTTAAAATGGTCACACTGAAGTACATATTAAATCAAGTCACAATATTTTGTAATTACATTTGTCTTGAAACGTTTTTCTAGTTTGGAAGAATTGATTAATTATTATCAAGAAACTTACTTATATCCGATAACATATTTGTGGCAGTTTTCATAGGATATTCATTACTCCGTTTATTTATATATTTGTATTTCTAATATTTTCTGATCTTTTTCTAATTTCTCTCATTGGAGGCAAATATCTTATTAATCTATTCAAATTTCTAAATATATATCTCTGGAATTGCCCTAACATTTGATCAAATATCTTCTTCTAAAAACTGACGTAAATGTCAGAAAATGTATTTTATAAGGCTATACTTTTAAGTCATTTCTATAAAATGACATTAAAAAGAACATTTTTATAGAGTATGTTTATTTATTAAGCTAATTTTTGCATAATAATTCTTCAGGTCTAGCATGTAATCTATTGGGTTTCTTAATTTCCCTAATAATGACAGGAAAAATATGAATTTTTAATGCCTTCAAGAATGCAATGCTTTTAAATATGTGCATACATTAGAAAATAAAACTTTTCTTATGTTAAATTTAAGAACTCAAATTTCTTAATATTTTGATATGATTGTGTTACTGTAAATTATTGGCTAAACAGATGTCAGAAATAGTTGTTAAAACGAAATTTAGATATTATCTTCGAAAAATTAATTTTTCATTCGTTTCATATTTGTGTATACTTGTATTTGATTTAAAAATGCTACCCGACATTTTTACATGACAATTTTATGACATTCGAGGCCAAACTCTGCATTTTCTACCCTATTTAATTAAATTCTGTGTCATATGGATTCATGCTTTAAGAGCGTCATCTGGTGAAGTCATTTTCCGTTATTTTTAACACTGATACTTATCAGAGTCTGGTTGGCTTTCATTT
>CM057816.1:36720552-36755552 GCA_030067965.1 Latrodectus elegans
AAAAATAGTTTATTTGTGTAAATTAATGAAATACAATACAATTTGAGGAAGGGGATTTTAATATGAATAATAAATATACAAAAAGGAGAAAAAAATTAATTAATAAGATATTTATTGGATGCTAAAGCATAATTATTTGCTGTGTTCAGTGCGAATTTTATCATTTATTATTTTAACAACATAACAAAAATGTTTTAATTATCTGCTAGTTTACTAAAATAAAATTATGATTATGAAAATATAACTAGTTAAAAATTTGAACTACTACATTGCAACACAATTTTAACTTTAATATTAAAAAATTAACCATTTACAATATTCAAAACTAATTTTTACGCTTCCATTACTCAAATTGAAATTCATCGTTGAAACTACTGAAATGAAAATTAGGGATTTTGCATTAAAAAACATTAAGATGTGTGGCATTATTTCAGTATTCAATAATAGAATAAATAAACTTTATGAGAAATATGGTACAATGATTTCACTACCTTAAAATCCAATTATATTAAATATTTTGATCTCGTTATATATATATATATATATATATATATATATATATATATATATATATATATATATATATATATATATATATATATATATATATATATATATATATACATATATATATATATATAGTATGAAGCCAATAATTGATAATAGGGTGAAAATTTAAGAGATTCGTTGTTAAAGTATTTAAAAGAATTTCTGCTTTAAATACTATTACCTCATTCGCACATTTTTATTGAAATTGTTTTTCATTTTTGGTTTTATTTCAAGATTGTATTTCTCTATAGACCCAAAGAAATATACAGTTTTAAAAACAATGTTCTGCAAAGTTCTTTCATGGGGAAGCAAATACATTTAATATATAAAACTATACAAAAATCCAAAAAAGTAATAATTATTTTTAATAGTAAAAATGAAATTTCCCCTAGCAAATTTATTAACAATTATTTTTAAACATTCATAGAAAAATACTTCAAAGTAACTAAATCAAAATAAAATTTAGTATTTATCATATTTTCCAATAAAAAATTCGAAGTAAATAATGTTAATTTTTTCAAAAACTATGAAATATTAGAATTATAAATTATATTTTAAACATTCATTTTTTACTCCTATTTTCATAAAAAAATCTCTTTTATTGAACAAGAACTAATTCTTAAATTAAAACTTTAGACATGCTATTAAAAGATTTCTAAAGAAATAAATCAAATTATCTTTCTTATTTACAGTCATCTGTAACTTAATTAACTTGTACTGGAAGAAAAGAATTTTTATTTTTGTTAGCTTTACTTTAAGTCTCCTGCCATAGAATTTTCTTTCCCAAATTCTTTCATTACGTTCGCATATGTAGGTTATTAGGAAGTTAACTGCTACATCATTTTTTATTTACTGTTTTATTTTCAGAATGTTTAGTTTTAGTATATATATATATATGTGTGTGTGTGTGTGTGTGTATTAAATAATTTAAATATATTTAACAACATTTCAATTTAGAATTTCAGTTTTTTGTCGACATATAAATGTTTATGTTTTATAATTTATAATTAAATACATAAAATTTGGAAACACAAACTTAAGACTTAAGAATCAGTTCAAAGTTTCAAAATCAAAAAAGGTAACACTTGTTAAATGAAAATACAAATCAAATCAGTCACTTTAAAAAAGGAAATTTTTGAAATATCAAAGTCATGCAGGTTCACTGACATTATTATATATATAAATATATATGTATATATATATATATATATATATCACGTTTAATAAAGGTTTTTCATATAGTTAGTCATGGCCATGTAATACAACTCAAAACCAAAGTTATGTAGTTATTCTAATGCTTAATTTTAATATATACGTTTTTTCACTTCCGTGTTACCAAATAAAAGACCTTTTTAGAATAATTATATTTTCGCATTGTAAAGGGTTATAGGTATTGTATCTTAAGCAGAAATAGTTCAGAGCATTTGATAAGCTGTATCTCATTTCCTACTAAACCTCATTCTCATTCAAAATTAAATTAACTTACTTATTATGTTTTGTGCAAAGCAAATAAATTGGTAAATATTGTATATACAAGTAAAAACTACACTTATATACATATACACTACTGGCCATTAAAATTGCTACACCAAAAAGGCGACATCCTACAGACGTGAAATTCATACGAAAGGAAGAAGGTGATGTGATATGCAAATGATTAGCTTTTCAGCGCATTCAGACAAAGCAGGCGCCAGTAGCGACACCTATATTGTATTTAAATGAGGAAATTGTAAAGCCGGTTCCTCATACACAAATTGCATTTGAACGTGGTTGCCTGGTGATAATTTGTTGTGGTGCCTCGTGTAAGAAGGAGAAATGCGTACCAGCACGTTTCTGACTTTGATAAAGGTCGAATTGTAGCGTACCGAGATTGCTGTTTACATTATCGCAGTATTGCTGCTCCCGTCGGTCGAGATCCAATGACTGTTAGCAGAATATGGAATCGATGGGTTTAGGACGGTAATACGGAACGCCATGCGGTATCTCAACGGCCACCTATCACTTGCAGCAGAGAAGACAGGAATATTATCCGCATGGCCTTAATGGATCCTGCAACCACTTCACGAACCGTGAGTCAAGAAACGGGGTCGTTTGGAAGACAAGTGTCTGCACGAACAGTTCGACGACGTTTGCAGCAGCTTGGATTCTCAGCTCGGAGACCATAACTGCGGGTTCTCTTAATGCTGCATCATAGACAAGAGCGCCTTCAATGGTGTGATAAACGACGAACCTGGGCGCACGAATGGTGAGACATCATCTTTTCAGATGTATCCAGGTTCTGTGTACAGCATCATGATGGTCGCATCCATGTTTGGCAGCATCGTGATTAACGCACACTGGCAGCGTGCATTCGTCATCGTCATACTGGCCCATCACTTGTTGTGATGATATGGGATGCCATTGGATACATGTCTCGGTCACCTCTTGTTCGCATTGACGGTGCTTTGAACAGTGCATGTTACATTTCTGGTGTGTTACGACCCGTTGCTCTACCCTTTATTCGAGCCCTGCGAAACCCTACCCTTCCTTGATACGGAACATGTTCGGCTGTTGCCTAGTCCTGCACGTTCTCCAGATCTTTCACCAATGGAAAACGTCTGGTCAATGGTTGCCGAGCGACTGGCTCGTCACCAAACGCCTGTCACTACGGTTGATGAACCGTGGCATCGTGTTGAAGCTGCATGGACATCTGTACCTATTCATGCAATCCAATCTCTGTTTGACTCAATGCCCTGGCGTATAATTGCTGTTATTACTGCCACAGAGGTGGTTGTTCTGGGTACTGAATTCTCTGGATCTATACAGTCAAATTTTTTGAAAATTTAATCATTTGTTATTTCTACTATAATATTTTTGTCCAATAAATATCATTTTGTTATCTGCATTTTTTCCTGTTGTAGCGATTTCAATAGCCAGTAGTGTCTATACATATATATATATATGTATGTATGTATATATATATGTATATATATATATATGTATGTATATATATATATATGTTTATATATATACATATATGTATATATATATCTATGTATATGTACATATATATATATATATATATATTATCTTTTTGCCTAGTGTGATTTAATATATAATAAGTTACAATAATTAAGTGGAAAATTTGAAGCCATTTAAATCGCACGTTTATTAATTAGAGTATAATCATACATAAATAAATGCACACCTGTTAGCATTAGTTGAGAAACTGAAGAAATATTTCCAAATAATTTCGATTAGAAAATATTTTATGTACTTATTAAAGTGTTCAGATTATTCAAAGAAATTTAAAGTTGAGATTGATCGTTATAAAATGAATGGAAAGAAGTTCTTTTGAAGGTTTTTTTCAGTAGTAAGCAATTTACTGCAATATTAAGCATATCTGATTGAATTACATCAATATAGATGTACCAGAAAATAAAAGTTACCAACATAACTTTACTATTGAGTCTTTGGTATATGTTTCGGATTAAGATTATATTTCATATTACTCAAAATAGGGTTCATAAAATCAAAATTTAATAGTGCTAATCTTCCTTCTGGTATACATTATTGTTTTATATTAAACATATTTTCAATATAATAGAAAATTATATTTCTTTTATATTCAAATCTATAAAATTATTTTTCCTTCTTTATTCAAGATATATTTTATAAACGTTCATAATTTTCATTAGATATCTAAAGGTTTTCATTGAATTAGACTGAAGTTCTCAACATTCTGAAGTACATTTGAATAAGCTTTCATTTAGTATATGTAAAATTACAAAAATACCCAATGATTCAAAGAACTGATAAAGCAAGATTATATTGTTTTTAAGAATATTTTTATGCAGACAAAATTGAAATTGATGACTGAAAGGAAAATTGGAATATTACTGAAATTACACTTAAAATATTTTTAAACAAAAATTTAACGAGTAAATATAATAAAAATATGCTTGCCTCACGATTAATGCCGCTCCCTTAAGGAAGCATGCAAATAACAAAATTTTCTATGTGCATTAGAGGTGGTGAGATATGCTAATGATCAAAATTTCAGCGAAGACTCAAATCACGCACACCTTGACACCACTTCATTGCGCTATTTAAGGCTTGGAGATTTTGAACATTCAAAGTTCATCAATTGTGTTCCTATTGTGTTTTTTTATCGAAAAAAAAACAATCAATCCTGCCTCGTATAAAAGAGTAATTTTTTTTTATCAATTATCTGTGTTAAACAGAGGAAGGCTAGTGGCCTACAGATACTGTGGATTACTTTTTAGGGAAAATGTTAATCATGCGAGACGAAACGGAACACTATATAAGCAGCAATTGCTGCGACATCATGGAGGGAGGATGCTGAACAGCTTCATTATATTCCACCACTCTTGTCCTGCAAAGGGTATTATGGCATGGAGTGGTATTGGATATTACTGTCGTATTCCTCTAGTACGCATTGCCTTTGCTTTTAACATGCAGCGCTATATCTCCAAGGTGTTGGAGCCAATCGTCCTTCCTTAATTTCAGTGATTCCCCGCAGCCATATTTCAATAGGTTTATGCACCACAACACGTGACATGCATTGTGCACAGGCTTGACATCAATCACCAGTTTGAATTGCTTCCCTGGTCGGCTTGCTTTCCAGATCTTTCGCTGATAGAAAACATTTCATTCATGGCTACTCAACAATTGACCCTGATAACATCTCCAGCAGCCATACCAGCTCAACTTTAAATACGTATAGAACCTGCGCAGTCTTCTTTACCCACAAAACCCATCCAAAGTCTCTTTGAATCAATTTCAAGGCGTGTGGCAGCGGTGATCATCAACAATGGCTGCTACTCTGACCATTGATTTTGGCAGAAACCCCACCTCACAGAAGTCTATAAATGTAACCAATTGATACTTGATCACCATGTTATCAACAAAATAAATTCTGTTTTATCTCTTGTCTATCTTGGTGTTGCAATTTGGGTGGCCCGCAGTGTTATTCATATTCTATGGCTTTTATAATTTATGAACAAAAGTCAGCGAAGATTTTGCGCTGATTAAAATTACCCTGAGTGTCATATAATATAAGGTGGTATCAAGTACGAGAAGATGTGATTGAATTAAAATGAGATCATTCACATTATTCATCAATGAACAATGTTTGTGAAAAGAAAATTAACAAAAACAAAAACGGAAATTAAATTATTTCTCATAGTTATAAATAAATGATAAAACTAAATTGATAATAGTTTATAAAGCTTTTAAAATTCTGAATATATTTTATTTTATTACAATAATTATTATAAAATTAATTTTGCTATTATAAGTTCCTTTCTTAATAAATAATTGATTAAAACCTTATATACTTATATATATATATATATATATATATATATATATATATATATATATATATATATATATATATAAATCATGTTATTTATTAAGTAAATTTTACAAAGCTACTAATTTTATTTAAAAAGATGTTTTGTGTTACTTAAATAACTTATTAGTTTAAGGTAAAAATTAACATACATTTTATCAGAATTTATTATTTTGTTATTCTTCTACTAGAAATGAATACATATAAGCAAAATTGAGAAAATTCATTTATTTTAACAGTGAATCCACACTTAAAATAAATGTGTATTTGTATTATTGTTCCAATATATGGCAAATTATTCAAACAAACAGTTAACAAAGGAGAAAAAAATATTCGCAATAAGTTAGAGGTTGTTTGTTAAGATATTTAAAGGCTTTTCTCCCAAACCGTGCATTTTCACATGAAAACAATGATTTACATTATTTTTAAAATTAAAAAATAATTATTACCAAAAATTTTAAGGAGTAATTTTTTTAAGTTTGTGATTATATGATAATTTGATTTTGTGATTATGTGAGATCCATGCAGCAAACATGAAAGAGATTAGAAATTTACAAATAATATATTTTTTTAAAAAAAGGGAAAAAATTGTTGTGCATGTATATGTTATATTGCAAAACACATTAATCATTTAAATTCTATAGTCAAACAATTTTGAGTGGATAAAATTCAACTATTATAAGGTGGAGATGTTTTAATGTAACCTAATAGATTTAAAATATAATTATAATATAATGATGTCTGATATCAAATCCATTTTAAATTTCCTTATTGTGAATTATTTGTCAAAATAGAAGTTTTGGCGCATTCTCATTTATCTTAAATTTCAGCAATTTTCGAGAGGTATGAATTTTTTCCTCCTAGAAGATTTATCATTTCACTAAAA
Source organism: Latrodectus elegans (assembly GCA_030067965.1). Taxonomy (NCBI): domain Eukaryota; kingdom Metazoa; phylum Arthropoda; class Arachnida; order Araneae; family Theridiidae; genus Latrodectus; species Latrodectus elegans. The sequence continues at coordinate 36,727,344 of CM057816.1, forward strand.
ACTTCTTCATCATAAATTTTTTTCTTTCTATTTAATGTTTTTTACTGTTTCTGCTTCAGTCGGTAAATTCTTAGTAAAGCTTCAAGTCCTTTTATTTTCCGCTTATACGAACTATTATACTGAAAACAATCTAAATATTAATTAAAATTTATAAAAATTATAGTATTCAGGTACACAGGTTCCTAATCTCAAAAATTTAAAACCATAAATGCCAACAAAAAATTAAAAATGCAGAAATCACAATTATTAATAAGTAGTTGACCATGAATACAGATACCAAAAATTTGGAAAACTTTAAAAAGATGTTATGTTGTGCCCTAAGACCGACCGGACCTAATAATCATTGCGAATACTAATGGTTTTAAATATATCCTCTATGAAAAGAAATAAATAAAACATGCTTATTTTTCTCTAGAATAACCTATTTTTAAAACTTTAATCGAATTTAAATTCATTTCATAGTAATACAATATATTTCAATAAAAAAAGAAATGTAATTATATTGACCGTTATTTAAGTAAATATTTGAAAATATTTTAATTTGTTTATAAAAATTATTTTATAATAAAATTATTTAAATAAATTATTTTCAATTTTCTAGAAACAACGTGAAACATTAATTGCAAAATATCCATCAACATACTAAATGTTTTAGAAATCAATAGATTCAACAGTTTCAAAAATTTAATAACATAACACGCATTTTACGCAAAAATCAGTAAATATTATGAAAATATCTATCATTGCAGGTCCATTTTTTCTTTAAATTTGTTAGTCAAATCCAATGCAAAAATGTTTCATTTAAATCAGATAAAAAAAAATCAGTAAAATTCATAACATGTTACTCTTTCAGTTAACATAAACAATTCTTTTATTTAATTATTTTTAAAGAACTATTACCCTAAAGTTTTACAATTTATTTTAAGAAAATTTTTTATTTAGATAATATAAAATATCATAAGATTATATCTAAAATGAATGAATACAACATGGATTTACAGAAGATAAGAAGTTAGAAAGTTTTGAAAATAATTGAATATAGAATATATTCCTCAAAATATAGGTTATTCAAAATAACCATCAATGTTTATAACATGTTACGCAATTGTAAACAAACAATGGGAGCTTTTGGTTAACAAACTCTTAAAAATATATATTTTTTATTTCCAAGAGCTGCCTGAATTTTTTTCACTTAATTGCTAACAACTATGCCAGTGTATTAAGTGTAACTTAGTTTGAACTTTCATAAAAAGAATGGAATGCATATATACATATATATACATACATACATATATATATATATATATATATATATATATATATATATATATATATATATATATATATATATATATATATATATATATATATATATATATATATATATATATATATATATATATATATATATATATATATATATATATATATATATATATATATATATATATATATATATATATATATATATATATATATATATATATATATATATATATATATATATACATATACATATATATATGAGTGTGTCTGTGTGTGGTGTGGGGCTTATTCTATGATATTTATGCATAATTTGAAGTAAATAATGTAATAATGTATAATTTAAAAAAGTTGGTTTAAAATTATAATATGACACTTTACATATAAGGATTTTTCCAATTTATTAAGGAGATTAAATATCTTGTAATGAATTACAATTAAACGTTGGGATATTTTAAGGGCATTTTGCTTCATGATGTTATGAGAAACAATCCTGAAGTTTTTCTTTTCAATTTCATCTTATATTATCTTCAGTACTCAGTATTGTTACACGGCAATATTATAATTCCTTATTATTTTTTTCTTAAGAAATCATCACGGTAAGATTAATTATGGTATACCAAATATTTTTCAGAACTGAATTATATTGTATTTATTTATATATATATTTCATTATATATAAATATATTACATTTGATTTACTTAATTTTATATTCAATGTTTTTGCTAGAAGTTTCTTCGTACTTGAAATTAAATATACTTACTTAATTATATCCAAGCTGTTATTTCTTTTATTAGATACTGAACGTATCTAATGAAATAAATATCAAGCTTATTTAGAAATGAGAACCGCTTCTGTCATTTATGAGTCATTTTTATTTTAAAAAAAAATTAAATTTTGCAGTTAATATTCAGAATTAAATTATTTGAATCACCTGTTATATGAAATTTAAATATATAAGAATGATTTGCAGGCATATTTTCCTTGTACATTTTGTAAATTCACTTTATAAATTAAATCTAAAGTGAAAAAATTATGTTTCTCAAAATCAAATATAAGAATAAATTTTCTAAAAATATCAATAATTATTTGTTACTTTAATTTTAAAATAAATATAAAAAAACAACTTTTTTATCTTAAGTTCATAATTTATGCAAATTTGATTTTTCAAAGAATACTTATTATATATTTTCAAATATCTTCTGGACTCAACATTACAGAAACATAATTATTTTCTCTATTTAGAAATATGTATACATACACATATACATAACAAGTTGATACTTGGAAATATTGAAGCATATATGTTTTCCTCTGCGTTCTTAAATTTCTGTGTTGTTGAACACATGCTTTGATATCTTTATTCGAACCCTTAATTCACATGTTTTATCGTAATAATGCTCTACTTCATATTAACGATATTATACGTATCTTCTTTGATATTAAAAATGCTGATTTTTTGTGACAAGCATATTTTCCAGATCTTTCACGAAAATATAACAGCTGGTGAAAGATACCCAAACAACTGATTTATCACCATAGGGTATACAATCACTATATTCAGCCAAATGTTATCTCATATTGTAGCTGCATAAATATGTGTATTAGCACACACCTTGATATTTCAATCTGATTCTATTTCCAGGCCCAAAATTGTTGTTATTGTGTTAAGAAGAAATTGACTCGAGTACTGATTTCAGAATCTTGAATGAATTAATCAAAAAAATATATACAAATAGATAATTTTTTCCAGCAAAAGTAAACAATAAATTACATTAATTTCCTTTTTGACAAATTATTCCATAAATTCTACATTAAATATATTCTACAGATTTAATTTAAGAATTAAAAGGTAGAATAATTAAAGGTCACACGATTCAACATTTTTATATTATAATTATGTATCTCTCGTTTTCACAAAATTGTAAATCTCTTGTATTAGTATGTATTGTCAAGAAACTTTTGAATGCTATTGATTAATCATAAACTGTTTTTCAATAAAAACAATAAAATAGCAGTATATGTTATCATGTTTTTGTAGAAAATACGTAAGCAATACTTGAAAATAATCATATTGGAATGAACGACAATTTTTCTGCTTTCTAGAAAACTATTCATGACCACTTAGGATTGTATATTTCCTATGAAAATTAAATGCTGATTGTCAAAACTTGCTTTTATCTTTTAATCTTTAAAACATTATAAAAATATTTATCATTTAATGTGTTTAATTCACCCTCATTTTGGTAGATTATTTCAGCTACAAAAATGCTTGATTCTACAATATAGTATTACTTAGAAACATTGTGGTTTCACTTAATTATTAACAAAAATGTATCGTTAAATTGTATAAATATTTCAGTATGTAATATTCCTTTTTATTCAATAAAAATAAATGTATTAGAAAATCACATTAAATTAATTAAAACTTTTAATTTTTAGTATATACTGCACGAAAAAGCAATAAATATTGCTAAAAGATCCAAATACCTTGAATTTAAATGTGAAACAAATATAACTTCCGTTTCGGTCACCAAATGTAAGCAACTACACAAAGATTAAGGAAGTGAATGACACACCATTTATATTTAATTATTAAGAGAAATGTGACAGAGAATATCATCAGACCACAATGAATTAGAAATATGTAACTTTCTAACTTTTATTTCTAGCGTTTATCACCTTGAAGTTTAAACATGTTTTATTACATTTATAACATAACATATATAAGTAAAATCAATATAAATAAATATTGCATTATTATAACCTAATATTCTTATGGTGTATTCAAATAAGTTATCAAAATAAAATATTCTATCAAACGTATAGGTAATGATTAAGAATTTCTTTTAGGATAACTTTTCATTATCATTGAAAAATAAAAAATAAAAATTTAAACATGATTTTAATCATTAAAATAAAATAAAAATCTTATTAAATAGATTTTTTTATGTTTAATAATAAAAACATAGCTATTAATAAAACTCTGAAAAATAATAAAAATTGCACTTTTTATATTTAAATAAAAAAACATCAAATCCTAAATAATCAATTGCTAGTTTTCTCACAGATTACTCTTCTTTTTTCAAAAGTTTTTCTTTCATTAGTTGTATGAAATTTTATCTGTATATTGATATTTTTTATATATTTAAATATTTGAGAAAAAAGTTATGTATAACAAACTGTCATCAAAACAAGAACTACCTGTAAAAATAAAAATAAAAAAAAAACATGTGCAATTCAGGTCAATTATGAAACTTATCTAATATATATCAAGAAGATATGAATAAATGACAAAAATTTAAATGAAACTTCATCCAGGGAATTTTCAACTCCAGTAGATTGCCGAGAATATATACCATTAATTATAAAATTACAGAGAATCTCTGATTGAAAATATTTTAAAATTTAAATCATGTTTCAGTGAGCAAAGTTATTGCTGTTTAGTAAATAAAATTTAAAGTGCAATTGAAAGTAAACTTTAACTTAGATTTAAAACTATTCTCTTATAAACTGAAAACAAGTGTTATTGTTTTTATCAAAATATCAAACACTCACTCTATTTAATTACATTAAAGAACATGAGGTGATCTTCTTCAGCTAATGGAATGAGAATGTAAAGAACACTTGAAGGTGACGAATGTGCATCTTTATTATTTTTATCAATAAATTCTAAAGTAATTTTTATAAGAAATTACCTTCACACTTAGGCCATCTAGTACAAAGACATTTATTACGTTAAAGGGCCATTTCAATTACTTCTATCTGGCACACATCTTAATTAAAAGAAATAGAAAAAACTTTTCGTTGTTTTTAATTATTATTAGAACTTCACTTCTAAAGAGATTGTAAAGAAAATTTTGATTAAAATCTGTTGATCAAGAAAGAATATTAAATTAACAGATTATGATCAAAGATACTTCCTTAATATACAAATAACTTCATGAGAAAATCATTCAACTATTTGTGATTTCATATGTCATGATTTGTAATGCTTAAATAAATAATAAATCAAATTTATATTTTATAGTTTATAATCAATTATCAATTCAAAGAATGTATGTCTTTTACAACAATAAAGATTCATTTGTTGAAAACCAAAATTGCAGAGATCTTACAGGAAAAATTTATGGCAATGATAATATATTTTGTTAATTACTTGAAGTTAATAAAACAATTAAGATACCAGAGTTTCTGTTAAATAAGTTCTAATATATAATTTTGATTCATTTTATTAATTAGAATTTAGGAAGTGTATAACTTGAAGAGTTTGGTATCTGTTACACTCAATTGCTTAATTCATAAAATTACTGATTATAAATTGCATAAGAGTATAATTTATATAATATATAAATGTGTTGTTTATTTCCTTATTTGTCATTCAGATGTGTGCGCAAATATATAAATGCTTAGCAATAAATTTCAGAGCTTAAAATGCCCAATAATATAATTTACACCATTAAATTTTAGTAATTATCCCATCTGTCTAATTTACAAATTTTTAACTTAATCTATTATTCTTGTATATCCTTAAATTTTTAACCATTGACATTATTTCATATTCTTTTGTTAATAAGGGAGACAGATATATTTTTATTCAATTTAAAATTCGACAAGAGCACAGACTCACATACTTTTTTATATAATGGTGATTAAGTTATTAAAATAACACTGTCATCCAATGGAATGAGAATGTAAAGAACACAATTGAATCACTATGGTTTTATCTAAAGGGAATATCGGAATACACAATGAATTCCAATGCATTATTTAATAAATTATCTAGACAAAATTTATCTCATCATGCAATGTATTTTTAATTACCTGAATAATAACTGTGTCTTCATAAACGCATTTGCTAGATGCTATTATAGTGTCAATTTGCGGTTTTCATAATAATAGGAAATTTTGAAAGAAAAAAAAACTCAAATGTAATTAAAAAAATTAAGTTAAAAACAAAGTCATGATAAATCCATGTTTATTATTTAAAAAACATAAAATTCATAACTTTTTCTAATCAAAAATTGCGAAAAATATACTTTAGCGTGCCTCTTCACGAAAATTGTTGATTTTCACCTATTATGTTTAGACGCATGATTGAATAAGCAGATTCTCGCTGAAAATACGTTGGCATGAACCACATGTTAAGCAATTATGCAAGTTTAACAAATGTTCTAAAAGATAAAAATAAAATATTTTTAAATTAAAATAAATATATTTATAAGCAAGAATCCAGATTTCACACATTTTTTAGAGTTAACAAAATGTTCTAACATGTTTCTGAGTGAGTTTGTAACTAAATGGGATGGAAAAAATGTGCAATGAATCACAATAAAAAGAAATATAATAATTTTGCAGTATTTAAACGTGAAATAAATATTTTTCAAAAATATCATTGACAGTGGTCGGTGAATCAACAAAAATGGGTGCAGTTAAATAAGAAATGTTGAATCACAAAATGAAAAGGAGATATGGAATTCGAAATCAAAATAAAAAATTCTAAGTTTACTAATAGATTAATATTAGTATCAATATGGCAAGAAATTAATGACTATTCAAAAAGCATAGACGAGCCTAAAAAATTAAAACATGCAAACTTTAAAAATATTTTACATGCATCTTTTAAATTAATTTTTATTCTTCAAAATTTAATACACCAGAAGTTTTATGATTATAAAATATCCATCTTAAGAATATTTTGCAGTAACTACGATGATAATATGATTAAAAATCCAAACTTATGATAAATAATTGAATTTTATTAAGTCACATTCATATTTCATGTAAAATGAAATTTTTAAAAAATTGGTAAAATGTTACAATAGTTGTTCAATTAATTGATGATTCATGCAAATCGCAGAAACTAAAGCTTCCAGCACATGTATATAAAAAATGGGATGTGTTTAAAATATATACTATATACTTTTATACATACTTTTATACATATATATATAAAAGTACATGCATATACTATATATACTTTTATATATAAATACCTATATACTTTTAGATTATTTTATCCAGTAAGAACTAATGAATACAAGGGAATCTGTAAAATATGCATAGATACATATTATAAAAAATGCATAAGGACTTAATTTTAAGATTTTAGTCATGGTATGGAAAACTATATATCTTCAAAGAGTTTATATGGATTTTAATGAAATGAAATAAGTCATTTATAAAATATAGGATAATGTTTTTAAACCTAAAGTTAACTCATTGAAGTATATTTTCACAGTTTTGATAAAAGGAGATATATATATATATATATATCTAAGGATATATATATATATATATTATATATATATATATATATATATATAATATATATATATATATATATATATATATATATATATATATATATATATATATATATATATATATATATATATATATATATATATATATATATATATATTATATATATATATATATATATACATGCAAGGCACTCCCATAAATTTGTGCAAACATTAAAAATTAATTAAAAAAGAACAAATGGTGTTAAAAAAGTTTGCACGAATGGCATCAGAAAAAGGCGGATACTTTTAAGAACAAAATATAATTAGTTCAAAAAATGACTGATATGTGGTGCTGATGTTGAAAGTCTTAAGCAAATTAACTCAATACTAATACAATTCTGCATTTTCAAAGATTTATTTAAGATGAAGTTGTTCAACATAAACTCCACCAGAATGTATGCAGCATGTAAGGCGAGTCACAACACCTGTGACAGCTGAGTACAGTATGTCTGGAGGAATCCCAGACACGGTCTGCTGAATGGCATTAAGTTCCACCAGTGTGGAAGGTGCGGACCTGTACACTAGGAATTTTAAATAACACCACAGCGAAAAATCTACAGGAGTCAAGTCTACTCATTCAGGGGGTAATTTGATCTTACAGCCTCTACTAACGACCAGATATTCACTAAACGCTCTCAAAAGAAATGTTTTTACTGAGGTGGGGCACCATCTTGCATGGAATTTACTGTAGAAAGCATACCTGTTTCTTGTAATTCTGGCACAACCTTTTCACTCAGAATACTTAGGTACCGTTCAGCGGTCACTGTGCATATTTTCCACACAGTTTTTTGGCAACGTTTTTCAAAAAAGCATGGACCGACAACAGAAGAGGTGGTGAAACCACATTGTGGTTTCACCGCCTCTGTTACTGTTACATGTTACTGTTACATGTTACCGCCTCTGTTACTGTTACATGAGGAGAATGAAGTATCTTCGTCTCGTATTCACGGGGATTCGATGTCTCCCAAATGCGACTATTGTGCATATTGACGTCCGCATAGTGGGCAAATTGTAATAGAGCAAAGTGGGCTTCGTCTGTCCAAAAGATAATAAACAACCACTGAGGCTCGTGTTCCACCTTTGTCAGAGCCTATTTAGCAAACGATTGTCTTTTAGCGATATCTGCCGGCATGATCTCATGCAGTGACTGAAATTTGTACGGATACAACTTCAGTATTCCGTGAAGGATACGTCGAGTCGATGTTACAGGCACTCCATAAACCTTTCCAGCTTCATGAGCACTGCTACTTCCTGTGAATGATTCTCGTGCTATATCCTCCATTACATTCTGTATAGCTACAACAGGCCTTTCTCTCAAGAAATGCCTACAGCTTCATGGTCGATCTTATAAGCGACCCATTTCTTCAAACACTTCACAAGTTTCAGTATCCCTGATAGTGATATGGGTCCTTTTCTCTTCTTTATTACTATTGCAGTGCAAAACTTCCAAACTGCATCTGCTGCTTATCAGCCATTCTTGTCAAAGAGCTTGATAATCAACGCTTTATTTTGCAACAGTAGCACAATACCAGCATCGAATGAGGAGTCCATGTGCATTCAGTTGTTTTATTGTCAACCTGATTTGCATAAACCAGCTTCGTCTATGCCCCACAGCGTGGCCTATCTGTCATTTTTTGATTATATATATATATATATATATATATATATATATATATATATATATACGTCTAGAATTACTAGAGTAAAGCAAATAAGATTATATATAATGTTGAAATCTTCCCAGTGGCTTGTGAAAGTAAGCAGACGTATTCTATAAATATAATCAAACTGCTTTCTGTAATATTGGGTTTACTGTTTTGAACGATATGATATTTCATTGTTTCTTTCAGAATTAACAAAGTTAGAAGGAAGTTACATTCCTATTTTAATTTCTCTAAAGACAAAACCGTTTTAATTCAACAGATAAATTATATATAATATTCTGATTAATCTTATTATTGCACATAAAGATATTGAAAACTATAAATCTTTCAGTGAAAGTAAAATTTGAACATTAATCATGATGAAATAACTTAGTTCTTTGAATATGTATTTATCTATTTATACATATATGCATATTTTTTCAAATATTCCTTTATTTTTATTTTATATTTCAGCTGTACAGAATATTTTTAATAAGCCCTCTTATTTTAAATAATGAATAAATAAAATAATTAAATTAACTCCCATGTAAAGTGATGACAAACGTAACCATATATACAGTAGAATTAATTATAGAGTTCATAGAGGAATATAAATTTAGAGAATATTCACATACTTTCACCAGTTGAATTAAACTTTCCAGTTTGCTCCTTGATTTTAGATTAAAGATTTTTTGAATTGACATAAAATACTATTGTTAAAATTAGTAACAATATATTTATTTATATTAAATAAATCAAAATTAGTTATATTAAGAGGAAAATCCATATGCAAATAAAAATATTTAAATTTTTATTTTTCAAAGTAGGAAGTAAATTATATTTATGATTTCCGTTGATGTTTGAATCTGAGTTCCTATCAGATTTAATAATAGCTTAAATATTTGCGATAAGTTTGAAATTTCTTATAATAGCTCAATATTTATGAACTTAAAAGAAATTAAGCATGAATTGTGACAGGAAAAGAAATATTAAATTGGATTTCTATTGGTGTATTAAATTGACAAGAGTTGACAGAAGGAAAGTTTCGAAACAATTTTTTTCTTTAAGATGTGTTATATGAAACGAAATATTAAAAATATCACGCATTAACATTTACACAAGTAACAGGAAATATAAATCCATGATTCATATTATTTATGTATTTGATGAAAGAAATTTCAAGTATTTTGATCTATTTCTATATTGATATGTATATTTCAACGACCAGTTGTATAAAAAAGCACTTCGATTTTAATTAAATCATGGTAAAATGTTAGCAAACTTGTCAGAAAAAGTTATGAAAATGAATTAATTTAAGTTCTGTTTTCTTAGTGTTAGCCAAGTATATTTAATAAAACAAATTTTTAGTCTGTTTTTTCTTACTTTAACGTACACTTTTAATCTAATATATCAAGATAAAATAAATTTAATTTTGAGCGAAATTTTTAAGTGTTTATGGTGTTATTTTTATAATTTTTCAAAAGTTAAAAATCTGAGAAATTTAAAAAAAAAAGTCTAAAATAATTTCAAATGCGTTTAAGGGATAATGTGATTACGTTCAATGATTAATAAAAAAATCAAAGAAAATAACTCATGACAATACTTAAACTATTTAAAACCAATGAAATCACAATATATTTCTGTACAATTTTATTTTACTTAAAATTTTGTAAATCTTGTAAAATAACTCTCTTAATAAAAACTTAAAAAAACATGCAGTTTTTATGAAGTAAAAAATTATAGAATTTTATTTTAGCAATTTACATAATTTTATATCACTTTTAAGAATTTTCAGTTGTTAAAAGTGACTTGATATGAAAATTTCAAGAGCAATGTAATTGAAATTGTATAACATTTAAAAATGTTATCAATGATTTTGTAAAATGTGTCTCAACAACTGGCTTTTAATTGATACATGTAGTTTATTTCAATTTTTGATTATTTAAATTTTTGAATTTCATTTCATTTAAATATAAAGAAATTTAATAAAAGTTTTGAAATCATTCAAGAAGCAAGTGATAAAATGAATAGCTTGTTTAAATACATTACTGATTAACAAAAATCTTGTGTTCCATATAGAAAATGTTAGAGTTAAATTATTAACCGTTATTAGTTAAAGTGTATAAAACATATTTTTAGATCACCATGTATTTTGTTATGTAAATTTATATTGAACTGACCAACATTGAAAATGCATCATCAACAACACGTTGAAATAAAGTAATAAAACTCGGCTGACAGTAATGAACAATAAGTGATCTGTATTTCGAAATGATACGCATAATACAGGGCAAGATCAAGGTGGGATTAGTATGTTGTGGGCTTGCCGTGAACAACGATACACAAAACAACAATGGGAGTACGATGGCCACCTGAGGAAACGCTCTTAATTCCTATTCAAGTATTCATGAAAGGGCGTCTTCAGGAAGATGCAGAGGTGTGGTCTGCAAATGGGGATCAATCATATCCAATACATGTTCAGTTGGTGAAAGATCTGGTGATCAGTGTGGCCTGGGAAGCGGATTTGCACCTTGCAAGGCATGTTGCCTGATGTGAGCAATGTGCGGTAGGGCCTTATCCTGTTGATAATAGACATTGAGCACTGAAGGTAGGAGAGTGTGACCAGCTATATCACATCATCCACATAACGTCGAACTGTCATAGTGGCTTGAATAGAAACTACAGGTGACTTAAAATGGTACACAATAGCACCCGAAACCATGACACCTTGTTATCGCCTGATGGAGAATTCCACAATTGTTTTATAATTAGAGTTTTTTCCACATCGACGCCCCATTCGTACACGATGACTATGACTTAAGAAACAGAAGCGTGATTCGTCTGAGAAGTCAATCCTGTGTCATTCCGCCGTACACAGCACTCTAATTCGGTCCTATTCTAGCCATTGTTGTTTATGCTGTGGGGTCAATGAATGCCCATTCAAGAACCAAAATGATTGTCTTAATGAACTTTTTAATAAATCACAGACATCTGTTTGTTCCAGAGTACTAAGGAGAGGAGGATGACCAGCAAGGAGAATTGGACCTCTTCGACAATGATGAACAAGTACAGAGTGTTTAAGTCTTGTAGCTCTGTGCAACGTAACAACCTTTGTTTTTCTAATTTTACAAATACTTTATTACTGTCCAGTTTGTACATAAGTTCACTTTTTTCATGCTGTAGTTATCGCAGCTAATGACCAACCCATCTGCATTATTCTTGTTGAATTGTAAAGTATAATTTTAATCTGTATATAGCTTTTGTTGTAAGTAATGTGTAATGTTAAGTATAACCTAGCCTTTTTCGAGTACCATGTTATTTATATTTATATTAAACTAATCTAGGGAATAACAAGGAGAACTAAAAACCTTGCTGAACCAAGTCTATTAAACGACCTCTCTCCATTTCTTTTTCTAACTTTACTAACTTCTCCTTATTATCTTGCGTATTTGCTTAAGCTAAATTGAATACCCTGATGTTAAATTGTATATCCTGTAATTTCCATTGTGCTAATGTTTTATTGCAATATATCTTGTTTTGATTTTCCATAAAATTGTCAAGTGGGACAGCCAGAGGCCTAAAACTGGTGCCTTCCAGATGTGTATGGAGCTGTTGCGTATGGAGTTCGGAAATGTCGTGGGGGCGGTGCCACTTTCTTTTATTCTTTCTAGAAACTCCTATCTAAACTGGTAGAACCCTTCATTGGTTAGGTACAGGGGAGTTGGCTGGCGTATACTTCTCATAACGGACGCCAAGAAAAATTAAGCCTCTAGCAACCAATTTACGGCAACTGGATCTGCCCAATATGAGAGCATTCTGTCTTGCACATGCTGCAGAATATCAGCAGACATGCTTTGTGGTCCGCCACTACCTTCCGTTGGAAGTGTCAATCAACACTTGCTGACATCACATTGTCTGCATGAGAACCTTGCAAACGCTCCACCGTTCCTTGTTTCAACCATCTTCACAGGAAGCAGAGAATGGGGAAACATCTAGGAGTCATATCATCTGCGGTTTCCCGTAAGAACCAACTTGCCCTTCTTTGTTGAACCACCAAGACCCCCGTAAACTCGCCAGATTGTAAGAACTGACTTCATCAATGATGGCCTGGCGTTCTCTGTAATTAAAGGCGTCCTTTGAAACAGGAACAGATTTCCAACGATAATTTTCCAAGGAAAAATAATGGCAAGAAACTACCCAGCGTGAAGGTTCCACGCCGTATATCTCATCCTACATGCGTTTGAAACTACGCATTTCATATCTTTTGTTTAACTTGGTAAGGTGTGACAACCCTGAAATTTGCATAAAATTCTGGCTGTGTTTACTTAAATTTTCTTTGGAGTTTATGAATAAGCGTGCTCCATTCTTGAAATGGGCTTGTGGTGGTGTTACCCGTGTAATAGATCTCGCCTATGCAATTTGGTTCACAGTTGTCCAGCTTGTAATGATAAAAAGTAGTAGTTTCTGGCATTGTTGTGTCGAAGAGTTAGTCATCCAAAGCCCACCGTTAGGAAAAAATGAATGTTTTATGTTTTTTATGAAGAAAAAAATAGAATTGCATATTTTACAGTAATATTTAAAACTGCTTAGGCTCATTTATTATATACACTGTCTATCACAAAATTGTTTTTTTCTTGTACATTATATATTATTAAATTATTTCCATTTAAAATGTTACACACGCACACATACACATGTATACATAATATTTTCAGTTTATTTCTGAGTTATTTCAAAATTGTTGTAAATTATTTCAACTGATATTCAGTGACCATTAGCTAAAATAAAGTAGATAAAGAAAACATTTAAACTTTTTTTATTAATTTAGATTAGTTTTTTAATAAAATTGATCACTAACAAATTAATTATTAGTTCTATAGGTACTCAGATATTTTATTGTTTTTAAAAAGCATTCTGTATTATTTTTAGCTGTCTTATATACTAAAATTATATTGCACACATTCAATATTGTATATACGAAATTTTAGACAATTCAAAAATGGTCATTTTCTTTAATAATTTACTCTTGGTATGTACATGAATACAGAATTCTCGAGTTATTTTTACACTACATGCATAAGTTCTTAAAATAGCCTGATATTCGAGTAAGGTGTAAAAAGCAAGAAAGTTTACCCAATCAATAACTGATAAAAGAATCATGACAAATCAATACATGATCAAATCAATACTTTTTAGTTAACCAAGAACCTTTTTATCCAACATTCCTCATTTGAATATGTAATTCTTGTTTACCTAACTTAAAAAAGATGCATTATCTTAATTTCCTTTAAAATGTTTGGCTAAAATTTTTAAGAAAAAACTTTTTAATGAAATAACTAAAACATACTAGAATAAATATATTCAGCATAATTTCTTAAAACCTTCAAATCAAGATTTATGTATAAATTTTGTAGAAAATAAAAAAATATCTTTCTAGTTTTAAGTGCGATGTACATGAATTTATTTAACGTGCATCCAAAAATGACAACTTCGATTCCTATTGCTATTAATGAAGATAAAAAAAAAATATTTCACTATAAAAAATAACTAATTGTTATAGTGCTATCTTTTCTTAAAATTTTGTGTTATAATAATGTTTTATTATAAAACAATATTTTTAATTCTTCTAATACTCTCTTATTCCTCTTTTCGTTCTATTATTCAAGCATTCTTCAATTTTATTAAAACAGTATTTAAGAAAACATAATTAATTATTCGACTGATTTATAATTTATTGCACAATTCGCATAAATAGTGATTTTAAATTTATGAACTAATTGTAAATATTACCTAAAATTTTAATCGAAAATTACTTGAGTATTACTACTAATTACTAATTACTTGAGTATTTTAAATACTACATATATATTAACATTAAATGATGTAAGCAATTATAATTTCTCTTAAAAAGTGGAAAGTTTGAAATTCTTTCATAAATTATTTGGTTTATATATACATCAATAACAAAATTTATTAATATCCAGTGCTAATTTAGAAGTTTATTCTTAAACTTTGAAATAAAGCTAATAATTTTTTTTTGAATATGTCATAAGCACACATATTTATATATAGTTTTAAAATATCAGTATAAAAATTGCATATATTTATGTTTATGAAATAATTTAATAAATATATATAAATACAAAATATTACTTTTAATTACTTTTTTTAAAAAAGTTTGCAATTTATTTTTTATTTTTATTAAAATTTTAAATATTATTTTGTATATTTTTTACTTATTTTTTATTTTTTGAAAGATATATTTCAATATCAATATAAAAGCATATTGTATAACCTCATTATCTGTAAATATATTACAGATGTTTCTTTTAATTTATAATTCATTTTAAGTTAGTTAATACTAATAAAAATATTTAAAAACCAATTTATTATTTAACTAAATATGATTAAGGACTTTTATATATATATGATATTAAATGAAATATTAAAATCTTTGATATATGATTTTATAAAAAGTGCTTCTACTTTTCCGTTCAATTTAATAAAAAAAGCTAAAATTTGTTTTATTATAATTTTTCACTCAAATTATTGCAAATGTATTCATTGATGAATTTAAATAAGAACTGTTAAGCTGTTGTCAAATTTTATTCAAGCTGAAGCTCTATCATAATCATGTATTAAATTAATTCGTTATATACTAAAATTATATTGAAATAAAATTAGATTATTTAAAATATATATATGATTATAATATCAATGCAAATCAATTTTTTTCTATTTTGCTCCTTATACATTCAAATAATTAAAATAAAATCAAGACATAGAAAATGTTTCTTTTGCATTTCCTGCCTTTATATATTATAATTAAATTACTAGAAAAGAAATATCAATATTAATATAAAATATAATATTTCATAAATTTTGTTGTAAGCAAATTACTTTTTATAATATTTTATATAATATTAAATTGGTAAAAATATTTTATTTGAAATTTTTAATATTTAAAGAGCATTTTATGTTATTACATAAAATATATGTTATTACATAAAATGTGTATCACAAGAATAAAAATAGTTATATTGCTCTTTTAATAATATATATGTGCTACAGAATAGGATAATATTTGTGTAGCTCATATATGTGTATCAAATGAATAAAATAATGTTCTTTCATTTGTGAAACTATGTTTATTATGGAAAAAATCAAAAACAATAAAACACCAGACATGTTGAGGTTTATCTTATATTTTATTCCAGCATACTTATCAAATAAATATATTTTATTTTTCATATTAACAACTGATTTTTACAATATGATTGTCACAGATTGTAGAATTACAATATGATTGTTTGGATTCACCAAAAATATGAGAACTTATCTTTAAAGCTATAAATAAATAAAATTTACTTTTGAAGTTTAATAAATAGGATAAAGGATAATAAATAAGATTTTGCATACATGAAATGTTTCTATTCATAGGTTTTATTTAATAGATATATTTATGAAACTGATAAACTTTCCTAAATAAAAATCAAGGTCAAAGTAAATACAAAATTTAATTTTAAACCTAAATATCGTAAACACTATAGTATTATATAAAAATATTATATAATAATATTATTGTGTATTAAAATGTGTAATCATAAAAGAAATAACAGTAAATTTATATATAAAAATATTTTATATCAAAATGTTATAAAACTATTTTATCAACAGTAATATGAATAATTCAAGTTAAAAGCATTCCAGAGATACTTATTTAAAACATATTTCCAAATCATTTTATAGCAAAATAAAGATTTCTATAAAACTTTCAAGCAATTTGTAAAAGGAAAATACAATCCAATATAAAATGACTTTAAAATCAGGAAACCAATTTTAAATTGTATTTATAAAATATTTTAAATCAGCAATGCAAAGTTTAAAAATTATCAGTAATACATATTTTTGGAAACAGTTTTTGAAGCTAATATTTGAAAAAGCATTCTTTTCGGTAAGAAACAAAAATTAATGAATAATAAATTAATATAATAAGACCATAAAATGTTTATTTTTCAATGAATATCTCTTTTATGTATTTTCTGTTTTTATGCAAAGTTATTAGTTAAGCATGAAATACTGCATTGATCAACAATATCTAAATCCTTGCATATTTATTTTATTATTAAAAATTAAATTGGAAGATATATTGTCACAAACATTTATAAATATAGATATATTGTCACAAACATTTATGAATATAGATATATTGTCACAAACATTTATAAATATAGATATATTGTCACAAACATTTAGTAAAATATAATTAAATATTTAATTCATATTTCTTAATTCTCATTAATTGAGTCAAATTATTTCCATGAAAATTTAAGTACTATAACAGGAAGAAGAAAAAAATGTCAAATTTTTAAAATAAATTTTTCAGAATTAAAAATTTAAACTTTAAATTAAGAAGTTATATATATATATATATATATATATATATATATATATATATATATATATATATATATATATATATATATATATATATATATATATATATATATATATATATATATATATATATATATATATGTCTGTGTTTACCAAATTATCCATAAATATGTTAAGAAATTCTTTAAAATCAAGGTTTGAAATTTTTATACTCCTTACTATAAATTAATTTTTTATAGAAATTTACAAAAATAACTAGAATTTAAAATTACAGAAAACCTTCTTTTTATTTTTTAAAAATAAGTATATAATTTCTATTCAATTAATGTTCCAAATTATAGATAAATTATTTTTCAGTTTTTCGAGAAATTAAATTAGTACATGCTATAAACGGAAGGAACTTAAATTAATACTGGCTATAAATAATTAAATTCTCAGACATTATATTTCACAAGCGATGTAATTGATGAAGGCTTAAGTGAATCAAGATATCAAGATGCAAAGAATTCATTCCATGAAACTGAGATTAATGAATGTTTAATTATTCTTAGATTTTTTATAAAACATTTTGCCCTAAATAAATTGTATTCTATGAAGCCATATTTTTGTGATTATAATTAGATAAAAATGTAGAATACATGTTTGTGGAAAGAATTAAATAAATTAATAATAAAAGCAATTATATACTTTTATTGTTGTGATATCAAGTTAGAAACACATTACTAATTTATTGCTTGAAAAACAGGTACTAAATTTGAAATGTTTTAAAAAATATTGTTTAAAATTTGAGATAAAATAACTTGTTATTTAAGGTTCAGTAATTTTTTAAGTTCTTGATAATTCTATATTTCTAATATAATTACTGTACGTACACTTACATACATACTCATACAATATATATGTATGTATATATCTCTGGAACCTTGATTTTAAAGAATTTCTTAACATATTTATGGATAATATATGTATATATATATATATATATATATATATATATATATATATATATATATATATATATATATATATATATATATATATATATATATATATATATATATATATATATATATATATATATATATATATATATATATATATATATATATATATATATATATATATATATATATACATACATATATATATATATATATATATATATATATATATATATATATATATATATATATATATATATACATATATATATATATGTATGTATATATATATATATATATATATATATATATATATATATATATATATATATATATATATATATATATATATATATATATATATATATATATATATATATATATATATATATATATATATATATATATATATATAATAACAAGATACAAAATTAATCTGTTCCTTCAAAATCAAATAACAAAGAAGGATAGTCCCATTATGATAAAATTTCGAATACAAAGCTATCTGGTTGAAGAGGTGTGATGAATCCGTGAATGAAATTGACTTATTTATCTATATTCCATATGTAGAGGCTTCATTTAAACGTACATCTTGTTATGTTCCAGAGAGATGCTAGAGAATTGAAAATATGGCTTGGATAGAATGGTCGATATTTTCATACACCCAAAGTGACTTCCCAGTCATGTAACTCTCTTTGTGATTTTTCTGTTTGAATCAATCTAGCATACTTCTTAAATTAACGAAAAGGTCTTCTTTTCAAGTTCATATCGTGAAATGGCTTTTGCACTGTCATGTGTAACATGGCTTTTGGTTTTGCTGCTGTTTAAGTCTCTTGCATCTTTGTCTAGTTCATCAGCTTCACCATTGACATCGATTCCTAGCTGTTCATCGATACATGCACAGGTAGGATACATAATATATGTTTTCCTTATTCTATAAATTATTTCAGGTAGTCAATGCATTTCCAGTGTGTGATTCGAGTGTCCATGTAAAATTGCTTCTAGATCAGCCTTGGTGTATAAGTATGCATAACTAATTAAGATTGTGTTATAATAATGATTTATTATTATAAAACCATATTCTCTCAGATATATAATTTGATATTCTGTTCAGGCCAACATAATACATTTTTGAAAACAATGTTATCTGTCTTGAAATAAAAAGTTAATATTTACTTTTTTAGTCTAAAAGAAAATCTTAAACTCTCTAAAATTTAAATAGAATTATAAAAAGAAAAAAAATAGGAAAGAATGAAAATCATCAAATGAATAATTGAATGCATCTACACAGGAAGTTAATCTTTTAAATATTGTATTTGTATTTGTAAACTTGTAACCTCTGAATTTATTTTAAGACAATGATACTGATTCCTTTCTGTTAATTATAACACAATTGAGACACCTGTTCAAGATACACCTTTTATCTTAGATAAAAAAATATTTGTAAATTATAAATAATATCCAAACTTTTCCTTTTCAACACATAAAATGGATTACTCAGAATCTCTTGCGCGTTTTTAAAGTTGTATGTGTGTCTTAGCACTTTCTTTTAATCAAATGAAACGATGAATTCTACACTTTGTAAACAACACAAAAATAAAAAAAACTCTCTATATTATCATAATAAAAGCCGAAAAATACTGAAAAAAAGCTTTTACGTTCAGCTGTCATTTGAAACACAATTACATGTAATTCTTACAACTCAACTGTCAGATGAAACGAATTTGCATGTAAAAATGGCGAAAGATTCTTCTTTACCAGAAAAAAAAAGTAATAATGTGTAAGAAGTATTCAGGGAAAACCTTCTGTATATTTAGAAAGAATATATGCTACATGTCTATTACTTATTTAATATTTGTTGATGATTATTCATTCGTTTGATAAGTTTTTTTTAATAAAAATCAAAGTAAAAGAGGTTTCATACAACGATCCATCTAACTGTGTGTTTTATACTCAAGTATTACAGCTAATTTAGAGTAGCTCATATAGAGAAACTTTCAAATTATATTTCATATAATAATAATTCAAATAAATAAATTTCGCCATTAAGTATACAAGTTTTAATAAAATGTAGGATACACTGTAAGAATAGATTAAGGCAAAATTTGCCGAATTAAGTTCATAAATACTTGTACACAGTATTGTCAATTTTGTATACAGATTTAAAAGCTTCAAAATATTCTGATAGGTATATTTAGCGTATATCATAGATACATTTAAAACTAAGCACGTTTAATTATTAGTTTTATTTTCCTTTCAAATCCTTATGCTTTGTTTAACAAAGCAAATGTTAATTCAAATTCATTCACTAAACCAATCAAAATGTATAACAACATTTTATCAAAATGGATATTTTTCTGGCAAGAATGATTTCAAATTTGCTTTGATGTTCTTTCTTCATGTAGATAAATTAAATGTTTTTGCATAATTAGTATAGTACATGTTAAAATTTTTAAAATGATAAATGTGCTCAATTAAACGATACAATATTATAAATTATTTTGCTATCAAAGATAAAATAGTAATAATTGGATACCAAACGTCGTAAATATACTATAAGTTATTTACAATACAAAAATATAAATAAAATGTATCCTTTTATGAAATAACACAATTTTAAACTGCACGAACAATAACTAAACTCTAGTTAAAAATATTATATTTTTTAGAAAAAAAGTAATTGCTTGTGCATGAATGAAGCTAATAGTTCATAGAATCATTTTTAATCCAGTCCAATCACATGTCATGCGTAAGAACATTAAAGTCAAAGGATAGTGCCATGATAAATAACCTAGTAATTATTTCTTGGGAGAAAGTAATTACGTTACTTTCAGCTTCCTTTTCTTATCTGTCACATTTAGTGCTCCTTTTTGCTCATAGGATATTAAAAGTAGGTAATAAGTGACGAACTTGCCCTTTAAGAATCTCTATACTAGATAACTTCTCTTGGGTGAAAAGATTTTGTGTATGATTAGAATAAAATAAACTTTATCTGCAATACGTATATTTTAATACAAGCTATGTTGAAAAATCTGTGCTTTTATGTCTTCAAAGATAAATATCTAGTGTTAACTTATGTAAACCGTTTTATTTTCAAATGTTAGTAGAGTGACTATTTGCATTTCCTGGTACAGCATAATGTAACGCATTTCATTCTGATAATTGTGGATTTTGCAATATTGTAAGAAAAGGATATATAATGGCAGCAATGATAGCAGTTGTCTTTAGTGCAGAAGGTTTCGGGCTCAAATCTATATTCTTTGAAACAACAAGAAGGCCTTTATACTATGACTTTCTGTCTGTACTTTATGGTGTTAATGCTTATGTATTTACTCCATTTTCTTCTTTTAGACTCATGAATCGGGCTCATTACGTATAACAACCATACAGGAAAGTAATTTCTTCTGCAAATTATAAAACTTCTTTCAAAAGCTTTTTTTCTTTCTGTTAAGTACTGCTAAAATGTTAAACAAGATATTGCAATAAGATGAAATCACGACATTTATTTATTGTATATTACCGTTTTATTTTAGGGATAAATATTACAATTTCCTCTATCATGTGGTAATTGTCTATGAAATTTCAAATGTATATCATTCAATCAATTTCTGATTTGATGGAACGATATAAGGAATCTTTTACATATTCAAAGTTCCTCCTTCAAAATTGGAATGAAAATTTGAATACTATTACGCGCAATAAGAAATGGGGTATATTATAGAATAATACAAGTTACACTGTACCTAATGTCAAAAACATTTTGAATTGACTTTCTTTAACGCATTCTCAATTTCAAATGCATTTCTGTATTCTAGTGATAAAGTATCAATTTTAAATATCTTTACTGTGCGAAAATTTCAAGAGCTTGCAATGATTAAGAAAATAGCTCAAAATAATACTTCAGATTGCATTTTTTAGAATTTTTTAATTTTTGCATTTTTACAAATTTTTTATTTTAACGTTCATGAATTGGAGTGGTCATTGTTTCATTAATAGAAGATTTCTAATATTAAGCATCAAGAAAAATTTAAAAATGTAAAAAGCATTTTAATTGAATTAAAAAGATTTTCTTTATACTGGAGAAAAAATGCACATGCTTAGTATCCATTAAATGCATTAGAAATGTTATTTTAATATAGAAAATGAATTATATTATTTAGACATTTTCTAAAATAGTCTAAAATTGTCTTATATTTTGAGTGTAAAAAATCGAGCAATATTTTATCGATAAAATTAATTCATTTTTAAAGTTTTTACTATGAAATTGAAATTGTGTTCACATAAATCTATACAAAATTGCAGAATTATCAAGAAGTTTTCATATCAAATTATTAATATTTAGTTTTTCTTTGTTTGATACAAATTAGATTTTCAGGTCAAACAAATTAACCACCATCAAATAAATCCTAAAATTTATTTTTCAAATATTATGTCTAATTCTAAACGAAATTTAATTTAAAAGAAAATACAAATCAGATAAATTTATATGAACAAAAGAATAGTTAAGGAAATTTATTGTAATTAATATTTTAAAGATTTATAATACATAACGATAGATTTAATCAATTTTTAATAATAGAAAAACTTATTTTATATATCATGCTTTTCTTTCCAAAACAATAGCATAGAATCTGTGTTCTTTGTAATTTTCTTTCGCCAATTTTCCAAACATAGTTTAGTAATAATTTTGAACGAATAAAATACAGTAATTGGAATCACCATAGACATTAAATAGCCTACAAACACAATAATTAGAAAAAAGCAACAAAGTACTTAGATCATTCCATAATAATAATAAAACCATTGAATATGAAAACTATTAAATGGGAAAAAAATGAAATATATATTTTTATCGGAAAGTTTCAGTATAGAATTTAACCACTTTATATGTATTTACATATATAAGAATATAAATATTTAAAGTAAAAGTGCACACACCATGTTTCTTCATTAATTAGAGTTTTCACTCCATTATTCTTCATACAAACTTAAGTAGGTTTTGTATTTATAATGCAAGATTTTGTTCAGTTTTTATTATGTTATAATTCAATTATTATAAAGACTATTCCATGTTTTCAATAATATATTAAGATTCAACGTTTAAAGCTTTAATAACTTTTTTTAAATAGATTGTTACTAAAACCCTCAGAGGAAAATTTGTTCCCAAATATAGCGCACAAAAATTAAAACACCCCAAAATGCATAAACATTCCGGATTTATTTATAATATTTGTTATATAATATATTATAATTATTGATTTTTCTTATAGATATAAAAAAACTACAAAAATGAATTAGAAAATTCAAGTTTTTTTTTCTTAGTTTGATATTTGTGCTAAATTTATGCTTCTTCATTCTTGGATTAATAAGACAGTTACATTTGCAGTTTATAGTAAATAAAATATATTATTACAGTATATATAAAAACATAAATTTAATATCTTTATTTCTTATATCAGCATATCAGTTACCGTTTTTCTACATATTTTTATTTAAATCGATAATAACTAATCTTAGTTTTTACATTATATCACAATGACAATTCATATTAATTTATTGTTATAGTAGGAAATTCTTAGATTTTTAAACTAAAGATTATGTGACAAATATTGTAGGAAAAAATTAATTGTTTTGAATGACAAACAATAATATATATTCCAGGAAAAATCTTCGTTAGTTGCTAAAAGTTAGGAAACAATCCCCTAATAAGTTTGAAATGAGTTATTAAACAAGCAGAAAAGATATGAGTTTTACATTATTTAGTATATAGTAATGTATTTTTCAGAGCATTATACATCAAATATTGTATTTAAATAAATGTAAATCATTATTTATATTATTTATTATGATAATAACATAAGAAGTAAATATAATATTTATAAAAACATAAGATGAAATACATAATGAGATAATAATAAAAAGTTATAATAAGATTAGTATTCTGATTTCATTGATATTAAATAAATTAAAATTGTACGATATTTTAGTATAATGTTAATAATTTAAATAAAGTGTCTTGAAATATTTTATGAATATATTTCAAACTATTCACTATATTATCACACTAAAATAGATAAAAGTTTTAGAGTTTTATTATTCCACAAATTAAACTTTAGATTATTATATTTAAAACTATATTCTTAAACTTAGATTTGCATTCTTTTATTTTTACGATTTTAAGATCTAGTTTAGTATATATTTTTAAAATTAATCAAATTATGTTTACATAAATTATAACAAAAATATATTTAATTGAATCTAGAAAAGAGCCTGGAATAATCAATTCACTCTCGTTGTTAAATTTTATAAAAAAATATCCATTCTCAATTTATCTTTTAGCTTCTTTCGATAAAATTATACGAAAATATATTTACCATATACATAGCATTATTCGGTTTTGTTACAATTACTTTATCGGAAATGATTCTCATTTTTCGCATTTGTTTTGCTTTTATCATTCATCTATTTCTTAGAATTGAACGCTCAATTGTTTGGAATAGCTGAGTCACCTTAGCTTTTGTGTCATTTCATTCTCTCGATACTTTAAGAGCACAATTGTGATTCTGGAAGACATCGCTATCTTATTCCTGAGACAATCGTAGAACATTTACGCGATTTTTATGAGAATGTATTTGTTGTTGAAGGAGATTGTAAGGAAGATAATATAATTTACATGCTTATATACCCAAAACTTACAAACATATTATTGTAGCAATAGGTAAAGAAATATTTAACAATAATTTTTCAACCTGAAATATTCATTTATTCTGAGTTTTCAATATGAATGGTATTACAATTTCATTTATGACATCCATAAATGCTGAAACTTAAATTAGATATTAATTATTAATTCATTGATGTTTTGTAAACAGTTATGTGTATTGGAGTTGTGGTTGGAATAATGTTTATAAATGGGACTTAATTTTTAGTAATATAAAAATATTTTAGATTTAAAAATAAATCATTACATTATTTTGAGATGTGACATCTGAAAATGATGCTATTTTATAAAAATGACAAGTATTTATATATTTTTCAATATGGATCATTTTGCACTTTTACCTGTATTTTTACCGTTAGGGCTTTTCTTATTTTAGCTATGATAAATGAAACACTAGAGTCAACATAATATGTGAAAATCAATATTGCAAAAAATATCCTTGATGGATAAATGTTGCTTACAAATGAGTAAGCGCATTACCTTTTATAAAATGAAATATACAATAATGTGAATTTGAAATAACAAAACAAAATATATTATACTGAAAAGGGTGATATAAATTTTGTTTCTCACATTTGTGCTACATAAATATATATGATTAATATAAAAAAAACATTATGCATTGGCATTATGTATAACACAAATATTTATTTATAAAGCAATTGAGGTTATGTAGTCATTTTAGGATGTAATGAAATATTCTTACTGCAGTTAAACATCAAGTGAAACTCTTGTTCCTAATATTTTCTAGCATTAAAAATGCATTAATTGTGTAATATATCTTATTTTTATAAAGAAGATTAATGCGCTTGTGAATGAGCAATCTATTTTGTGGGGGGACGTAAATTAGTTTTGACAATATAATTAACTTTTGTAATAA
Organism: Latrodectus elegans; assembly: GCA_030067965.1. Lineage (NCBI taxonomy): Eukaryota > Metazoa > Arthropoda > Arachnida > Araneae > Theridiidae > Latrodectus > Latrodectus elegans. The sequence continues at coordinate 36,753,498 of CM057816.1, forward strand.
ATTAAAAAATCGTATAATATGTGCTTACATATCATATAAAAGGTGAAGAATTTTAATGCCAGTTGTTATTGTTAAAGTGCACTTTATATAAACTTGTGCGTGAAAACCGAAATCACTGTTAATTGTATTTTTCATTAAACTTTACCTAAACACTTAAAATGAAAAATATATTTTGTGGATAAAGCAGAAAGTTGAAAAGAATCTGCTTTTGGGATAAAGAACCAAAACTACCATCACAATAATACATTTTACAAAATACAGGAAAACATACATTGACTATAAGAAAATGATAAAAATACCTTACTATTAAAAACTATATTTATATATCTAATGTAATTTTGGAATATATACAAGGAAACAAATTACTGATAATTTGACAATTAAGCAAAATTAAGTATGTAAAATATGCTCTAAGAAATATGCTCAAAAAATATGTTTCAAAAAATATCCTCTGGAACTAAAGCAAATTTGCAAATTTGAGAAAATGAAAATATATATATGTATATGAATAATGAATAATAAATTTGGAGTTCTAAATCATATTTATTCGTACATAATTGTTTTTAATTATACATATATTATATAACAAAATAAAAGAAAAATTATAGATACAGTTATATACAGAAAAATTATAGAGCATTATGAAACTGAATGAAATTTCATATTTGTAAATATGTAGCAGCTATTGCTTCAAATTTGATTAATATAAAATGCTTCTCAATATACATTGTTTAAAAAAAGCATTTAATGAATATTCAAATGTTCATTATTAAGGTTTAAAATAATGTAATTTCTTTTGAGATACACTAATATATACCAAGTTACTTAAACGAAACTTTTTAATATGAATATATATATATATATAATATATATATATATATATATATATATATATATATATATATATATATATATATATATATATATATATTACAAGAGAACAAAAATTGATTTGTAAAATCGAAAACAGTGTTTAAAATAAAATTTTTAGTGCACATCATCAAACAAAAAACTTGAAAATATAGTTAAATGATTTAATATCATTAAATTCATTGTAAACATGAGATATAACTAATAATTTGAAATAATATTTTTAAATAAAAAATCAAGAACAATAAATCTTTAGAAGCATTTTCTAAACGGTAAATAAGTTTTTATATGGTTTGAACAAACATTACTTTAGTTGTAAATTTTTAACTCAACATAATTATTATTTTTAAGACCTCCCCTTTTCTTACAAAGAATACAACAAAATTATTTGCATTTTCGGCATTTAATGCATTAAAATCATAATTCAATTGAAAATCAGTTAAAATAACTAATACACATAAGCAGATGAAGAGATGCAAACACTCACATATATTATATATTCGTAAATTTTATTTTGAAAAATACACAGAACTACAAGCATTTTCCAAGAAATAAAATGTAGTTAACATCAGTATCCTGTTACTAATATTGATGTTAACTAACATTTTTTCATTCCTGGATAAGGTAAACTAGGAAAGTAAAAGTGCTTTGATTAAAATTTATAATGTTGTCTTGTGAATTATAAATTAATAATGTGATCTCAGTGACTATTTAATTTGCGTGTATATTAAGAGAATTATTATCATATTTTTTATATTAAAAATTATTTTATTATATATTAAAAAAATTAATTTTTATTATAATTAATATATATTATAATTATATTTATTATAATAATTTAATTATAATTAACTTATAATAATTTAATTGTTATTAATTAAATTTTTTCAATATTAAAAATCATATTTTTTTCAAAAATATCAAGTAAAAAGAAATACAACTTTAATTTTTTATACTCCAAGAATATTCTATAAAAGTTGCTAAACTGATATTTTAAGTTGAGAGTGTATCACAAAATTAAATATTAAATACTGTGCTTATTATTGTATTTCTTAACTTATATACATTTTATGCAAAAATTATTTTACTCTACTAGATTTTCATGTTTGGTTAAGGAACTGTATTCATTTTCCTCATAAAAATTTAGGTAGTTATAAAGAGTTAAAAAATTAATTGCACTGTAAT